>CM069131.1:187791552-187841920 GCA_035221665.1 Okamejei kenojei
ACCCCCCACTCTTCCCCCCCGTAAGCATTCAGAGTGGAGTTACTTTCGTCCAAGCCTTGTTATTTCTTATCTTGTTGTAGAGAAGAACAGCCATTTGTATTATTAAGTACTTTACATGGGAGTCAGACAACTTGGAATAATCCCACTCTGAACACATAAATGACTAAATATACAATCTGAATTCAATATCATCTTTAACCAGTATTTCAAACAAAAGCGGTACAGCAGGTTTTGTAGTTGTTAGAACATCATGACCGATCTCAAGACTGACCAGTGCAGAAGTGGGTTGTTCAGTATAAATCGTACAGTAAGGGTGGGGTGAGTGATGCAATTTTTTCTACTATGGATTGGTACTCATTCATACAACCAATCTTACAAGAAGGAATTTAATTAAAACTAATTTCATGCCCTTTAATTGACCATACAAACAACCAGTTTACTAAATGGTCACCAATGTCCTTATCTTTAATATATCGGCTGAAATCAATCTATTAAAAATGTATATCTTACCTATACTTTGTAATATATTTTTTTCAGATTTTTATAGCCAAAACTGTCATCTGATATGTTTGAATTCAAAATTTCTTGATATATATGGTAGAATAAATTCCAGACTAAGAAACAAATACTAAAGAAAATTCTCTAGAAAAAAGATGGTGGTTTTTGGCACTGCGACCTTAGATTCTACTATTTGGGGCAGCTTAATGTTCATAATTTAACAACTTGGATAAAGAATTTAGAAAGGATAAATCTTGAATGTGATTCTATACCAGGGTCTATCAATAACGCTTCTATCTAGGGGCCTCATTACCAATTAACAATTACAAGATTGAATAAATTATACGACTAAGCCAAGATAAGACATACGTTTCCCGAATATGGTTTCAATTTCGTAAGTTTTTTTTTGGACTGAATGATTTTATCTTATTTGAGTCCCTATCTTATCTAATTTCTCTTCCAACCTTCTAGTACTGATCAAACCATTTCTGTTATGGAAGAGGAATGGATTATAGCATTATTCGTGATTTGTTTTTGGTGGATTTGTTTTATTCTTTCGAATAACAAACCAATAAATATAATTTTACCTAATTCACTATATTTAGATATTTACCAAATTAGAAATTTTTTGAAAGGCTAACCCTTTTTTCCGCAACCACATCAAACCGAACCTTGGAAAAAAGTTTTACCTTTTGAACCCTGAATCAGAAAAGATAAATAACGACTATTTATGAGTTGATTTTGAAATTAAAATAGAAATATTTGAATAAAATTAAGCATGACGGGAAAGAGAACTTCAAATTACTCTATAGAGAAATGGGAGAGGATTCTTCAAATATTTAATACTCTTCAATGGTGTTCAAGAAAGCTCTGATTACAAAATCAAGGTGGTTCAACGTAGTTCATAAGTCAAAGATAAGAGCTCTCGTTTTTATTGGTCATATTCCTTTGAATACGTAACTCTGGAGTGGCCTCACTGACCCATATGTATTTTGTCCTGCCCACTTTTGAAAAATATTGGAAAATGAAACCTTTTGATACAATTACTGTAGTATTAGGTATTGAATTTACAACCACATCCTATTACTTTACAGCAATCTTGGGCAACCAATGTTAGATTCAATTAATTTGTCCCGTTCCGCCCATCGGCAGATTGCTTTTTCCACTTTAATTGCAAGAAGAATCTATTTTATATTTAATGGAAAGACTCTAACCCTCGCGACTCGCACTCCATTTGTACTCTGAAAACCATAACCATGTTTCAATTTAGAAAAAATCAGAGTGACATTTGTTGAAAACCCTTAGTTAAATTTGAAATAAGACATGGGGAAGATTTAATCAACACTTACACACAACAACAATTGCTCCTCTCCAAGCCGTTCTAACAATAATTACCTTTAAATGGTGGAAACACACGGACTTGACAGACAAACAGGGACTATAATTGTAGAATTCTCAGCATCAGATTCTGTTTTTGCTTTTTTCTTCTCTATGTTAAGGGAGGGGGGGTGGGGGGGTCTTCCTATTTTAATCTATTTTTTTCGTTTTTTTTTCGTAATGAAAAGATTTTAAAAAGAAAGAAAAAAGGGAGACTTGGTTATGAATGTATAATTGTCTCTCATTTCTCCAGCACGCGGAGCAAGTGGATAAGCAAAACCCAGCCAACAAAAAATGAAAACATCTTACTGATTGAGGGGGTTTACGGAGACCAGCGGCTCGCTCCGTCTATTACTTTTTCTGGGTCATCCCAATGTACTAGTGCAAGAAATGATAATATAGTTTTGAATGTGTATCTTTAATACGTTTAATTGTGATTAATATTTACACTGCTTTCTTTGGCCATTGGTGCAATTGTTTTATCTCATTGAACAGTCATTTGGGTAGTTCATGATTCCCCATGGCCTGGGGAACCATTCAATGAGAGGCGCCCAGAGAGATGATTCTCTCATTCTCTCTCCTCTCTTCTCTCTCTCTCTCTCCCCCTCTCTCTCTCCTCTCTCTCTCTCTCTCTCTCTCTCTCTCACTCTCTCTCTCTCTCTCACGTCTCTCTTCTCTCTCTCGCGCGCTCTCTCTTCTCTTCAATTCAATTTCAATTTTAAAAACTTTATTGCATGATAAAATACATCGTTATATTGCCAAAGTATAAAACATGACATAATATTTTAAATGCATAAATATAAATACAAGTATACAGTGCAAGGATAGATATGTCCCCTGTACATAAACTCGCAATAGACCTATAGCCCTGATTGATTGCTACAACGTTCTTGCAGCTGTAAGCAGTGCAACAGAATAGACACGTTTAGCAATTCAATATTAATTTCTTAGCGTCAGTTAATGTCAATTAGTAGTGTGCGTACATATGTGCATATTGGTCATCCACCGTCTCTCAGGTTATGGTATGCTGTTACGTATTGTGCACCAAGATGTGCCGTATTTTCTTCACCAAGGATTATTCTTAGTTTTGATGTATCATCTAGTTCTTTCAAATCAGGGTTGCCAGACTGAGTTTGACAAAAGTTCGTTTTCCTTGTTTTATCAATTTTTTTGCATTTTAGGAGAAAGAGGCACCTCTGTTTCAAACCTCATCTGTCAAAAGAGTGGCCGCATATTCTATTTTCTCTTGTTGGCCAGAATCTCTTCTGTCTTCCTTTTTCAACTGCCAAATGGTGGTCACTTAACCTGAATTTATTGAGGGTCTGCCTCTGCTTTATGTCTCTAACAGTTGAGAGATAGTCTACCAATTTATAATCTCTTTTTAGGGCACGGTGACATTCTAATCTGCTTTGGCTTTTGGTTTTTCTTTATCCCAATGTTCCAAATACGATTCTTTATATTCCCTCTCCCTCTCCCCTCTCCCTCTCCCTCTCAATCTCTCTCTCTCTATCTCTCTCCCCATCTCTCTCTCACACCCCGCCCCTCTCTCTCTCTCTCTCTCTTCTCTGCTCTCTCTCTCAGGTACGCAAGCAAAACAATTTCACTGTGACTTGTCACATGTGGACAATAAAGTATTCAAAATCAATTCAATTCAATGTCGTGGGTAAAATATGAATATATACTGACTTTACAGCGGGATAGGTTGAAATTTGAGTTAACTTGGCATGGTCAAAATGGTTTTGTGAAAGGGAATCATTTACGAAGCAGCCTCCTCATCACCACCTCAAACCTACTGGGTCTGATCTGTTCACTCAGTTAAGGAGTGCTTAACTAATTACCTCAGAGACTTGAAGGTACCAGTTCTTGACGACCACTGAAAATCAAAGTTGAATGGATGAGCACACAAATTCATAAAAATAAAATTAAGGAAAAAATTAAACCAGCCTTTAACTAAACCAAAGTCTTCACCTCAGTCAACAATACACCTTCTTTTGAGTTTGAGTTTAGACCTTTTTACTGTTGCGTGTACAATACATGATTACAATCAAGCCCAACCCAGTGTCTATAGAGCTTGCTGTTGCCTGATAATAAGTAGCCCAATTGTAGGCTATGCCATCTGAAAAATTACCAGATTAACTGGTTGAACCTGTTGTCCTTGACTAATCTCCCAAGAGGAAGCAGGACACTTCACTTTCCAAACATCAACTGCACCTTAATGCTATTTTTGACAGTCAACAACATCAACCACGTAATCAATGAGGTCATTACTGAAGGGATAGTGTTGAAAGCCAAAGTTGTCAGTAGAGAAGGTTTAAAGCTTATGTATGGTGGCGGTACGTTTAAATTACAGGCCGTACAACCCCGTGAATATAGTGAGCGCTGTCTCCACTATCCTCTCAGGAGACTTGACTTACAGGGGTGACAAAATCATGAAGATACTATATAGAAGGAATGTGCAGAATCTTTTACCCAGAGTAGAAGAATCAAGAACCAGAGAATATAGGTTTAAGGTGAGAGGTAATAATTAATAGTAAACTGAGGAGCAATCTTTTCACTCAGAGAGTGGTGGGTGTAAATTATTTAAATTATTTTATGTATCAACCAGCATTTGTAGTTCATTGTTTCTACATTTTGACTAAAGTTTTGAGGGATATGGGCTAAATGTGGACCAGTTGAGATGGGGCAGCTTTCCTAAAGCCCGTTTCCTTACATGTAGATGAGGTGGAAACAGGAAGCAATTGTGAAGCCAGAGGAAGGAATGTAGATGGAAGGGGACAGGGGTAGGGGAAGAAGAGAAACCGGTGAAGCATGGTGGTGGCAGCATCATGCTGTGGGGATGTTTTTTTTCAGTGGTAGGAATGGGAAGCAAGTCCGGGAAAACAGGAACGGAGCAAAGTACAGAGAGATTGTTGATGAAAACCTGCTCCAGAGCGTTCAGGACCTCAGACTGGGGCGGAGATACACCTTCCAACAGGAGAGCGATCCTAGGCACACAGCCAAGACAACGCAGGAGTGGCTTTGTGATAAGTCTGTGAATGTCCTTCTGAGGCCCATCCAGAGCCCGGACTTGAACCCGATTGAATATCTCTGGAGGGACCTGAAAATACCTGTGCATCAACGCTCCCCATCCAACCTGACAGAGTTTGAGATGATCGGCGGAGAAGAATGGGAGAAATTACCGAAATCCAGGTGTTTGCCAATGCATGTAGTGTTATACCCAAAAAAGACTTGAGGCTGTAATCGCTGCCCAAGGTGCCTCCACAAAGTATGACTGAAGGGTCTGAATGAGATATTTCAGTTATTTATTTTTAAATACTTTGCAAAAATGTCTTCTTCTTCTTACTATTTTTTATTATGGGGTATTGTGTCGAGATTGATGATTAAAAAAATGAAAATCCTCCTTCAAAATAAAATTAAAATACTCACAGCCTCTGTTTGGTCGAGGAAAATTTTTCAACATGCTGAAAATTTTTCCGCGAGTAAAAATTGGTCGGCATGGTTCTTTTGAACATGTGGTGCAGTGGTAAGTAAGTAATTAAGTAAGTAAGTTTATTGGCCAATTATTCACATACAAGGTATTTGCCTTGGTGGTCCGCCCACTAGTAACAACATGACATACAGTGACAGTTACAAATGACTCAGAAAACATTAAACATTAACAATAATAAGACATTAATGATAAAACACCATTGATCAAGCATGTGAACCAACAAAATACCAGATCAAAGGGAGGCTACAAATTTTTGACTTGTAGTAAAAAAATCAAACAAACTTTATTGTCATTTAGAAATACATCGATATATGCAATTCCAAACGAAATTCCGTTGCATTTGGCTCCCCGTGCAACACGATAATAAACAGAAGGATAAAATGGATAAAAGGATAAAATGGGTAAAACGATCAAATAGACAATGGTGGCAGCCCATTACATGGCATTCAGGAGTCTGATGGCTCGTGGGAAGAAGCTGTTGCAGAACCTTGATGTTCTGCTCCTTATGCTACGATATCTTTTGCCCGAGGGCAGCAGAGTGAACAGTCCGTGATGGAGATGTGTGGGGTCTTTTATAATACTGCTGGCCTTAGACACGCAACGTTTGGTCGCAATATCCCCGATTGAGGGGAGTGAAGTCCCGATGATTTTTTCAGCCGCCCTCACCACTCTCTGCACAGTCGGACCACTCCAGACCACAGACCATTCCAGTCGGAGGCTTTACAGTCCCCATACCAGACAGAGAGACAGCTGGTCAGAATACTCTCTATGGTGCCCCTGTAGAAATTGGTGAGGACGGGATGGGGGAGGTGAGCGGTTGCGCAGAAAGTGCAACCGCTGCTGTGCTCTCTTAACTGTTGATGAGCTGTTATTTGACCAGGTCAGACTGTTAGTGATCTGCACCCCCAGGAACTTAGTGCTACTGACCACCTCCACATCGCTGTCATTAATGTGAAGTGGTGAGGGACTGTGCCAGTTTTACCTGAAGTCGACGATGACCTCCTTTGTTTTTTCGACATTCAGGATCAGGTTGTTCATATTGCAACAGTCCACCAGTTGTTTCACCTCCTCTCTGTAAGCCAGCTCATTGTCGTCCGGGATGAGGTTGTGTCATCTGCGTACTTCATGATGTGGTTTGTACTAAACCTGGCACAACAGTCGTGGGTCATCAGGGTAAACAGCTGTGGACTCAGGACACAGCCCAGAGGGGAGCCGGTGCTCCGAGAGAGATGATGTTAGAGGTGTTATTTCCAAACCTCACTGACTGGGGTCTGTCAGTGAGGAAGTCCAGTAGCCAGTTACACATGGGGGTGCTGAGGCCCAATGGAACCAGTTTGCTTATCAGGTGCTGAGGGATAATTGTGTTGAATGCTGAACTAAAATCCACGAACAGCATTCGCACATAAGTGTTCTTCTCCTCTAGAATGTTCCAGGCTCGGATAGCGTCCTCTGTGGAGCGGTTTGGCCTGTAAGCAAACTGGTATGGGTCAAGTGTGGAGGGGAGTCTGGAGGTAATATGGTCCCTGACCAGCCTCTCGAAGCACTTCATCATTATGGGAGTGAGTGAGTAGAGCAACTACTCTTGGATAAAAACTGTTTTCTATGTCTGGCTGTGGCAGCTTTGACAATCCGGAGTCGCCTTCTAGAGGGAAATGATTCAAAGAGTTTGTGGCCAGGGTGAGAGGGGTCAGAGATGATCTTGCCCGCTCGCTTCCTGGCCCTTGCCATGGGGTCGCCATGTAGTTATAGGTAGTCGAGGTAGCTGCAGGTAATCTCCTTTGCTCGGGCATTTTAATTGGCTCATTGGGGAATAAAAATGTACGCATGGGTTTTCAGAACCAAGGAAAACCGACCAGTAATGTTACATGCCCGCTAAACTTTATTAAAAGTTGTCTGGCTGCTTAAAAGAGTCTCCATTCCTTCTCCCCCCCTTCTCTTCCCTTCTCTCTCCTTCTCCCCCTTCTCTTCCCTTCTGCCCCCTTCTCCCTCCTTCTCCCCCCTTCTCTCCCTCCCCCCCCCTTTTAAGGGACTTACCGTACACTGTACCAGCCGTCTTTTACCTTCCTGTTCATCACGGGAATCACCTTGGCTTTGCACCATGTGAATTTCAGACAGTGCTCTCCCACTTTCCCTGGCCTCTGCCTTTGCGATGTGTTTGTGTGTGACGGTCGATCCAGCACGCACTTTCATTGCTGACGGTCGATCCAGCTCACGGTTTTTCAGGCAAGTGCCCACGAGCTTCAGGGTCGAAGACAGTTGCCTGCCACAGGGAGCAGTGCAGGCCAAGTCACTGGATGGATTTAAGAGAGCGTTAGATAGAGCTCTAGGGGCTAGTGGAGTCGAGGGATATGGGGAGAAGGTAGGCACGGGTTATTGATCGGGGACGATCAGCTATGATCAAAATGAATGGCGGTGCTGGCTCGAAGGGCCGAATGGCCTCCTCCTGCATCTATTTTCTATGTTTCTATGTTTCTATATACTGAAATCATCTTGTTATGAAGGCCAACATTCCATTAGCTTTCTTCACTGCCTGCAATACCTGCATGCCAACTTTCAGTGACTGGTGTACAAGGACACCCAGATCTCGTTGCACCTCCCCCTTACCTAACCTAACCCCATTGAGATAATAATTTTCCCCCTTGTTTTTGCCACCAAAGTGGATCTCACATTTATCAATATTATACTGCATCTGCCACGCATTTGCCCACTCACTCAACCTGTCCAGGTCACCCTGCAACCTCCTACCATCCTCTTCACTGTTCACACTGCCACCCAGCTTTGTGTCATCTGCAAACTTGCTAGTATTGCTCCTAATTCACTCTTCCAAATCATTAATATATATGGTAAACAGTTGCGGCCCCAATACCGAGCCTTGCGGCACTCCAATCACCACTGCCTGCCATTCTGAAAAGGACCCGTTCACTCCTACTCTTTGCTTCTCTGTCTGCCAACCAATTTTATATCCATGTTAACACCCTACCTCCAATACCACGTGCTCTAATTTTAGTCACCAGTCTCCCATGCGGGACCTTATCAAAGGCTTTCTGAAAGTCTAGATACACTACATCCACTAGCTCCCCTTCACCCATTTTACGTGTCACATCTTCAAAAAATTCCAGATGATTAGTCAAGCATTATTTCCCTTTCATAAATCCATGTTAACTTTGATTAATCATTTTTCTGCTATCCAAATGTTCCATTATTACCTCTTTAATAATTGACTCGTAAGTGGGACAGGCTCTTCAGAATTTCATTGTTCTATCTGGGACATGTGACAATTGAGGGAGTGCAGTGTAGGATTACAAAGTTAATTCCTAGGATGGCGGGACTGTCATATGCTGAGAGAATGGAGCAGCTGGGCCTGTACACTCTGGAGTTTAGAAGGATGAGAGGGGTTGAAACATATAAGATTGTTAAGGGCTTGGACACGTTAGAGGCAGGAAACATGTTCCCGATGTTGGGGGAGTCCAGAACCAGGGGCCACAGTTTAAGAATAAGGAGTAAGCCATTCAGAACGGAGACGAGGAAACACTTTTTCTCACAGAGAGTGGTGAGTCTGTGGAATTCTCTGCCTCAGAGGGCGATGGAGGCAGGTTCTCTGGATGCTTTCAGGAGAGAGCTCGATAGGGCTCTTAAAAATAGCAGTGTCCGGGGATATGGGGAGAAGGCAGGAACGGGGTACTGACTGGGGATGATCAGCCATGATCACATTGAATGGCAGTGCTGGCTCGAAGGGCCGAATGGTCTACTCCTGCAACTATTGTCTATTGTCTATTGTCTATTGACAATGAAACCTTCTTGACTCTTGACTCAATGTCACCAACAATATACATACACAAGATACATTGCTATCACCTGTACACACTTTGTTGTTTAATTGATTGTTTGCCGCTTAAAGGTGCAGCTGGAAATTAAGTGGTTTTAATACAGGCAAATGTAAGGAATGTAGAACGACAAGGTTGAGAACGGCAATGGCTTCCTTTTTTTCACGAAGCTTGGCTGAATTCAGCAGCATGAAGTGTCCATGAGATCGAAAGGAAAACTGAAACAAAGGTGATTCTGGCCACTCCCTTCTCCCCTCTCCCATCGGGTAAGAGGTACAGAAGTGCGAAAACACGCACCTCCAGATTCAGGGACAGTTTCATCCCAGCTGTTATCAGGCAACTAAACCACCCTACCACAACCAGTGAGCAGTCCTGAGGAAGGGTCTCAACCCCAAATGTTACCCTTTCCTTCTCTCCAGATATGCTGAGTTACTACAGCTTTTTTTGTCTATCTTGTGAACTACCATCCAACTCATTGGTAAATCTCGGACAATCCTTGATCGGAATTTGTTGACTTTACCTTACACTAAACATTATTCCCTTATCATGTATCTATACACTGTAAATGGTTAGATTGTAATCATGTATTGTCTTTCCCAGCTATCCCCACACATTAGCACTTACTAGGGACAACTTACATTTACACTAAGCCAATTAACCTACAAATCTGTACGTCTTTAGAGCATCGGAAGAAAACAAACATCTCAGAAAAAATCCATGCGGGTTTGGAAGGTTATGGACCAAGCGCAGGCAAGTGGGACTAGGGTAGCTGGGACATTGTTGGCCAGTATGGGAGAGTTGGGTCGAAGGGCCTGTTTCTACATTGTATTATTCTATGACTCTATGACCCTGTGACTATAACTAAATTAAAATAAAAGAGATTTATGTCCCAAAAAAATGTTTTCATTAAAAACTTAAACTGCCGACAAGATCTCTTGTTCCATCTTGCTCAGTTACAGGGAAACATCTCTTGGGTACCAACTCAATTATCTTATACAACTTGAAAAGGTGTTACCTCTGGTGAATCTTCGACACTTGAATTCCAGGAAAGGTATTTTGAAACATGCCTTCAGTGATCAGACTCTGGGGGTGAGAGTTTATTGTTAACACATCTGCTTTGTTCTGAATCTCAAAGTGAAGAATTTCAGAAGTCACTTTCTTTAGTTCACCCTTCTTCATTTTTTTTCTGGGGTTTTATTTACCTGAAACTGCAGTGTAGGATATGGTCTCAATTCTAGACTGGGAGATGTTGGAAAGAAAGGTAAAGGAGAATATAGATTCATTTTGTGAAATGATGAACCTCACTGCTAAGAATCATACAACATAGCAGTCATAGAGTTGTACAACAGGAAAACAGGCCCTTCAGCCCATCTTGCGCATGCCGACCAAGAAGCGCCATCTAAATGAACCCCATTTTCCTGCTTTTGGTCCCTATCCCGGTAAACCTTTCCTATCCAGGGCAGTTCAGTTCTGCAGCGATAGAGTTGTTGCCTTACAGTGCCAGACACCCGGCGTCAATCCTGACTACGGGTGCTGTCTTTTTGGAGTTTGTATGTTCTTCCCGTGGCCACGTGGGTTTTGTCCGGGTGCTCCGGTTTCCTGGCACACTCCAAAGATGTGCAAGTTTGAAGGCTAATTGGCTTTTGGGATTTGTCTATTATCACTAGTGCGTGTCGGATAGCGCTAGTGTGCGGAGAGATCACTGGTCAGTGCGGACATGGTGGGCCGAAGGGCCTGTTTCCGTGCTGTATCTCTAAAGTCTAAACATGTACCTGCCCAAGTGTCCTTTAAATCTTACTAGACTAAGTGGGACCCGCTGGGTCCCTGTCGCATGGAAGCCCTGGTCCCCCAACGCAACCCATTCCCCAGTGCAATATTCCACCACACACCCGTTCCCCCAATGCAATATTGCACCACTCACACATAGCCCCCAACTGCGCAGGCACGGCTCATTTCCCACATCTCTCAGCACTCCCTCCTCCTCCTCTTCACCCTCCTTCTTCTTTCCTCTCCCATCCCCCAATCCCTGCCTCCCCTCTCCCTCCCTCTCCTTTCCCCTACCCTCAGTCATTCCCTCCCTCCATAACTCCTTTCCCCTCCCTATCCCCCTCCTATCCCTCTATCCCCCACTCCTCACCTCCTTATCCCCCCACTATCCCTCCTGACCTCCCCTTTGCCCTCCTCTCCCTCTATTCCCCACTCCCTATCTCCCCCACTACTCTCCCTCTATTCCGCCTCCTCTCCCACTCTCATCTCCCCCACTTTCCCTCTCTCCCTCCCGACCCCTTCCTCTCCCTCAATCCCCCAGCGTGCCCTCCTCACCTCCCCAGGATCATTCCCCTCTCCTCCTCCCCTCCCCCAAAACTTCCCTCACCTTTCCGTTCCTCTCCTTTCCCCTACACTCAGTCCCTCCATCCATCCATAAAAAGCAGTATCTGCGGTTCCTTCCTCCACAGGTCATTCATTGTGAGCTGCGGTTTAGAACCCGTCGACGACGATTGGACCAGTTTGCATCGTGTGTGTGTGTGTGTGTGTGTGTGTGTGTGTGTGTGTGTGTGTGTGTGTGTGTGTGACACAAACTCCGCGCAATCTGCGTAGCCACCCTGCAACCCACCTCTCCTTCCTTCCCTCTGCCCACTCCGGCTCAGCCACCGCTCAGCCATCCCCATCCTGCCCGGACCGCCCGCTGCTTCTTCTTCTCTTCTTGCATAAGGCGTGCACAGCCTAAAGTTGCAGGACAACTTGTTCTATTTGATCTTATTTGATTGTGCACGCTGGCTTGATTGCATTTATTGAAACAGGGCAGCCATATGAAGGTTGCAATCTCCCACCCTTGCAATCTCAGCCCGTCCCCACCCTGCCCACCCTGCCCACCCGCCTACCTACCTGCCGCCGCCGGGCCATGGGGGAGGGGGGGGATGGAGCTGGTGTTTGTCACAGTGGGCACCATGAGTTTCGATGAGGTTGTGGAGAAGATCTCTTCCGAGAAGTTCGTGAGTGTAAGTTACCGCAACGGCAGCGGCGGAGGAGATGGACCCGGGTGGACGGGTAGATGGGATCGCCATTGCCGCAGAGGTTTGGCAGGAGAGAGGGGTGAGTGATGATGGAGAGATAGACGGGACCCGAGCCTCCACTGGACCTCCAATGAACCCACCACCCTGGCGGATGTCGCCAATGGTGGGGGAGACGATAGACAATTTACTGTGCAGAGGGGAGAGAGGAGTTTGTGAGTGAGGCGGGACAGGCCGCTGCTGGTGGGGCCGGAATGGTGTCGCCATCCCGGCCGTGGCATTGGCTGACAGGAGAATAGACTAATCTGCGTAGCGGTGATTGAAGGAATCTGCGCACGTGCGCTTTTTAAGATTTTTAAACCGTGATAACATTTACACTATACCACCGATCAGAACAAAAATTGTTGCACTCACAGCATAGGAGAATGGTGAGTAACCTGGCAAAAAATCGTAGCATTATAGCGTACCGTTTTTGCACAAATAGAAAAATCCGGCAAACCAGAAGAACACAAGAGTTTTAGTTATGTATAGATAGATAGACAGACGGATAGGTGGATAGACAGACGGCAACCAATGTCAGTGTTGTTTGGCAGACATGCAATTATTCAATGTCATGTAGAGAAGAGCCCATTGAGTTTTGAGTTTGTGTTTAGTTTATTGTCACGTGTACCGAGGTACATTGGAAAGCTTTTTTGTTGCGTGCTATCCAGTCAGCGGAAAGACTACACATGATGACCATTTAGCCATCCACATACAGGATAAAAGGAATATCATTTAGTGCAAGATACATCAATACATCCGATCAAAGATGGTTTGAGGGTCTCCAATGAGGTAGATGGTAGGTCTGGACTGCTCTCAAGTTGTGGTAGGATGATTCAGTTGCTTGATAACAGCTGGGAAGAAACTGTCCCTGAATCTGGAGGTGTGTGTTTTCACACTTCTATAACTCTTGCCTGATTGGAGAGGGGAAAAGAGGGAGTTGCCAGAGTGCGGCCCATTCTTGATTATGTTACTGGCCTTGCCGAGGCAGCATGAGGTATAAATGGAGTCAATGGAAGAGAGGTTGATTTGAGTGATGGTCTGGGCTGTGTCCACATTTCTCTGCCATTTCTTGCTGTCTTGGATGGAGCTGTTCCAAAACCATGCTGTGATGCATCCCAATAAAAGGGCACGGTGGTGCAGCGGTAGAGTTGCTGCCTTACAGCAGCAGAGACCCGAGTCCGATCCTGACTACGGGTACTGTCTGTACAGAGTTCATACATTTGCCCCGTGACCTGCGTGGGTTTTCTCCGGGTGCGCTGGATTCCTCCCACACTCCATAAACATAAAGGTTTGTACGTTAATTGGCTTGGTATACTTTTAAATTGTCCCCAGTGTGTGTAGGACACTGTATGTGTGCGGGCATCGCACACGTAGGATACTGGTCGGCACGGACCCGGTGGCCAATGGGCCTGCTTTCACGCTGTATCTCTAAACTAAACTAAAATACATTCTATGCCACATGTGTAGAGGTTGGTGAGAGTTGTTGGGGATATGTTGTACTTCCTAAGCCTTCAAAGGAAGTAGAGGCATTGGTGTGCTAGGCGGTAGGCACAACACTTCCGGATTTTATAGTCCCTCCCCCCTCCCACCAGCAGGGGCAGCAGAGAGAATGTCAACATTTTTTAAACATTAATAACTCTTTTATGTTTCATCGATGGGAAAAACCCTCTTGTCTTGAGCGGGACTTTGAATAAGCTGGCCAAAAATTACAGCCATAAGTGGCAGCGTTTTTTTTAAATCATGAAACAGAAAAACAGGAAGTGGTCAAGATCTTACTTTTAGTAATATCGATTATACACAAGGAAGAATAAGACAAAAATGATCAAAAAACATAAGAACATTTAGTAGAGGGTGAATGGAATTTTGTGATAATGACTCAAGAGTGAATGACACTGAAATAGTTTAAGATGCACTGGTTTAGAGCTACTGTGCAGAAACAGGCCCTTCGGCCTGCCTTGTCCACACCGACCGGCAATCCCCACATATTAACACTATCCTAAACACACTAGGGATAATTTACATTTTACCAAATCAATTAACCTACAAACCAGTAGGTTTTTATCATGTGCAAGGAAACCAAACATCTCAGAGAAAATCCACCCAGGTCATAGGGAGAACTTACAGATACCCGTAGTCAGGATCAGATTGGGACTCTGGTGCTGTGAGGCAGCAACTCTACCGCTGCGCCACTGTGCCGGCCAACGAGTTTAGATTATTTTTTGCAATAATATTGGGGTTATAAATTTCATTAATTTCTGTTTATTATATATTATCAATGCGTATTGCGTTTACAGGCCAGTAAAGCTGCTGCAGGTATGATTTTCATTGTTCCGCTGATGGTACCTATGACAATTAATTCTTGACCTTCAAAGAATTCTGGGGAGTGCGGCAACATGAGCCAAGTCTTAATCCACGCAAACAAAGCCGCAAAGTGCATGAGTAACTCAGCCGGTCAGGCAACATTTCTGGAGAACATGGGTAGATGACATTGCATAAGATCATAAATGATAGGAGTAGAATTAGGCCATTCGGCCTGTCAAGTCTACTCCGCCATTCAATCCCGGCTGATCATGGGAGTGCCTTATCATGAGCCAAGTTTTAGTTTAGTTTATAGATACAGGCGGAAACCGGCCATTCGGTCCACCGAGTCTTCACCGACCAACTGTCCCCAGACATTAACACTATGTGTATGTTAGGAATACACTCGGGCCAATTTTAACTTTTTTTTAATGCCAAGCCAATTAACCTACAAATCTGTATGTCTTTGGAGTGTGGGAGGAAACTGAATATCTCGGAGAAAACCTACGTCGGTTACGGGGAGAACGTACAAACTCCGTGCAGACAGCACCCGTAGTCTGGATAGAACCCGGGTCTCTGGCGCTGTAAGGCAGCAACTCTACTGTTGCGCCACCGTGCCATCATTTTTTGTACCCACCCAAACAAAGCTACAAAATACTCGTGTAACTCAGCAGGACAAGCAACTTTTCTGGAGAACAAGGGTAGACAACCTTTCAGGTCAGGATCCTTCCTTCAGATGTGATTGTAGTGGGCTTGGGGGGGTAAAGAGGAGGGAGAGAGGTAGGGCTGGGACAAAGTCTGGTGCATTAAAGATGGATACAGGTGAGGAGGGGGTTCTTGCCTGGCAGATGGTTGGGAAAAGGCCAAATGAAAAGACAAAAAACATGACATAAAGGGATAAAGGATAGATGAACTAGTACTCATGAACTTTTGAACTGCTGGAAATCTGCAATAAATACAAACTTTGGTGGAAACACTCAATAATCCAGGCAGCATTCTGTGTGGCGGCACCTTGTGGCTGCACCTCACCTGCAGTCTGTCTGTATTTTTTTCTTTTTTTTGTCTTGTTAGAATATTTATGTCCCTGTTCGGTTGAAAGGAAATAGTAAAAATTGGAAAGAGCCATGGTTTTCAATGGAAATTAGGAAGGCTAAAAGAAGATATGAGGTTGCTTTGGCAAGAAAGGTGAAAGTAAACCCAAAGGGTTTCTACAGCTATATTAATAGCAAAAGGATAACGAGGGATAAAATTGGACCATTAGAGAACCAGAATGGACAGCTATATGCAGAGCCAAAAGAGATGGGGGAGATATTGAACAATTTCTTTTCTTCGGTATTCACCAAGGAGAAGGATATTGAACTCGGTGAGTTAAGGGGAAAGTGTACAGTAGCTATGGAAACTATGAGATTCAAAGAGGAGGAAGTACTGACACTTTTGAAAAATATAAAAGTGGATAAGTCTCCAGGTCCTGACAGGATATTCCCTAGGACATTGAGGGAAGTTAGTGTAGAAATAGCAGGAGCTATGACAGAAATATTTCAAATGTCATTAGAAACGGGAATAGTGCCGGAGGATTGGCGTACTGCGCATGTTGTTCCATTGTTTAAAAAGGGTTCAAAGAATAAACCTAGCAATTATAGACCTATTAGTTTGACGTCAGTGGTGGGCAAATTAATGGAAAGGATACTTAGAGATAATATATATAAGCATCTGGATAAACAGGATCTGATCAGGAACAGTCAACATGGATTTGTGCCAGGGAAGGTCATGTTTGACAAACCTTCTTGAATTTTTTGAAGCGGTAACTAGGGAAATTGATGAGGGTAAAGCAGTGGGATGTTGTCTATATGGATTTCAGTAAGGCCTTTGACAAGGTTCCCCATGGAAGGTTGGTTAAGAAGGTTCAATCTTTGGGTGTTAATGGCGGGAGTAGCAAGATGGATTCAACAGTGGCTGAATGGGAGATGTCCAGAGAGTAATGGTGGATGGCTGTTTGTCAGGTTGGAAGCCGGTGACCAGTGGGGTGCCTCGGGGAATCTGTGTTGGGGTCCACTGTTGTTTGTCATGTACATCAATGAATCTGGATGATGGGGTGGAAAATTGGATAAGTAAGTATGCAGATGATACTAAGATAGGTGGTGTTGTGGATAATGAAGTAGATTTTCAAAGTCTACAGAGAGATTTGGGCCATTTGGAAAAGTGGGCTGAAAGATGGGGCAGATGGAGTTTAATGCTGATAAGTGGTGAAGTGCTACATCTTTGGCAGGACAAATCAAAATAGGACGTACATGGTAAAATGGTAGGGAATTGAGGAATGCTGTGAAACAGAGGGATCTAGGAATAACTGTTCATAGTTTCCCTGAAGGTGGAATCGCATGTAGATAGGGTGGTAAAGAAAGCCTTTGGTGTGCTGGCCTTTATAAATCAGAGCATTGAATATAGGAGTAGGGAAGTAATGTTAAAATTGTACAAGGCTATTGGTAAGACCAATTCTTGGAGTATGGTGTACAATTTTGGTCCGCCTAGTTATAGGAACTTGGATGTCAACAAAATAGAGAGAGTACAGAGGAGATTTACTAGAATGTTTCGCCAGGGTTCCAGCAAACTATGTTACAGAGAAAGGTTGAACAAGTTAGGTCTTTATTCTTTGGAGCGCAGAAGGACTTGATATGAGGTCTTTAAAATGATGAAAGGGATAGACAGAGTTTGACGTGGATACGTTTTTCCCATTGAGGGGTAGGGAAGATTCAAACAAGAGAGTATTGAACATGAGAATTAAGGGACAGAGGTTTCGGGGTAACGTGAGGGGGAACTTCTTTACTCAGAGGGTGGTGGCTGTGTGGAATCAGCTTCGAGCAGAAGTGGTGGAGGCAGGATCGATTTTAACATTTAAGAGTAAAGTGGATAGGTATATGGACGTGAAGGGAATGGAGGGGTATGGTCTGAGTGCAGGTAGACGGGATAGGGAAAACAAATGGTCGGCCACGGACTGGAAGGGCCGAGAGGGCCTGTTTCCGTGCTGTAATTGTTATTAGGTTATATGGTTATATGATTTTGGTTTATTTTTAGTTATGTGTATATTGGGGGATGCGGGGGGTGTTTTGGAGGGGGGAGTTGGAGGGGGGGGGGGATTGGAGGTGGGGGGATTGGAGGGGGTGGTTTGGGGGGTGGTTAGGGGGGGGTTGGGGGGGGTTGGGGGGGGTTGGAGGGGGGAGTGTGAATCTTTTAATTTTTTATTCTCTTCCTTGAACAGAGACGTGACCTTTTCCTTGTCGAGTCTTCGTTTCGCTGGGGCCTAACATGGTGGAGCTGGCGGCCTCCAACAGGAATCGACCTGAGGGCTCCAGTCGCAGAGCCTGCTGACTCACTACTTCACTACAATCGGACTCATTTACCATCGCAGAGCTGGCTGACTCGGAGGCTGTGGTGGCATTGCGGCTGCGACCCGACTGAGGAGCTTCGGAGGCTTCGACCGCAGGCCCTGTGGATGGTAAAATCGGGAGCTCCCTGGTCCCTGGTAGGAGTGATTTTCAGGAGCTCCCGCAATGGCAAGTTCGCCTGCCCCAAATCGCAGGGTTTGAATCGGCCCGTTGAAAGCCTTCTGAAAGTCCAGATATAACACATCCACTGCTTCTCCCTTATCCACTCTACTAGTTACATCCTCAAAAAATTCAATAAGATTCGTCAGACATGATTTACCTTTCGCAAATCCATGCTGACTTTGTCCAATAATTTCACTACTTTCCAAATGCGCTGCTATCCCATCTTTAATAACTGACTCTAGCAGTTTCCCCACTACCGATGTTAGACTAATTGGTCTGTAATTCCCTGGTTTCTCTCTCCCTCCCTTTTTAAAAAGTGGGCTTACATTAGCTACCCTTCAATCCTCTAAAACTACTCCAGAATCTAAAGAGTTTTGAGAAATTATCACTAAGGCATCCACTATTTCTGGGGCTACTTCATTAAGTACCCTGGGATGCAGCCTATCTGGCCCTGGGGATTTATCGGCCTTTAATTCATTCAATTTACCTAACACCACTTTCCGGCTAACCTGGATTTCACTCATTTCCTCCATCTCATTTGACCCGCGATCCCCTGCTATTTCCGGCAAATTATTTATGTCTTCCTTAGTGAAGACAGAAACAAAGTAGTTATTCAATTGGTCTGCCATGTCCTTGTTCCCCATGATCAATTCACCCGTTTCTGACTGCAAGGGACCTACATTCGTTTTAACTAATCTTTTTCACTTCACATATCGATAAAACCTTTTGCAGTCAGTTTTTATGTTTCCTGCCAGTTTTCTTTCATAATCCATTTTCCCTTTCCCAATTAAGCCCTTTGTCCTCCTCTGTTGGTCTCTGAATTTCTCCCAGTCCCCTGGTAGGCTGCTTTTTCTGGCTAATTTGTACGCTTAATCTTTTCCTTTGATACTATCCCTGATTTCCCTTGTTATCCACGGATGCGCTACCTTCCCTGATTTATTCTTTTGCCATACTGGGATGAACAATTGTTGTAGTTCATCTATGCAGTCTTTAATTGCCCTCCATTGCATATCCACTGTCAACCCTTCAAGAATCAATTGCCAGACCATCTTGGCCCTTGTTTCTGACTTAATTATGTCACTCTCCATCCTAATGAAGAACTCAACCATATTATGGTCACTCTTGCCCAAGGGGCCACGTACAACAAGGCTGCTAACTAACCCTTCCTCATTACTCAATACCCAATCTAGAATAGCCTGCTCTCTCGTTGGTTCCTCTACATGTTGGTTTAGAAAATTATCTCGCATACATTCCAAGAAATCCTCTTCCTCAGCACCCCTGCCAATTTGATTCACCCAATCTATATGTAGATTGAAGTCACCCATTATAACGGTTTTACCTTTGTTGCACGCATTTCTAATTTCCTGTTTGATGGCATCCCCAACCACTACTACTGTTAGGTGGCCTGTACACAACACCCACTAGCGTTTTCTGCCCCTTTGTGTTTCGCAGCTCCACCCATATCGATTCCGCATCCTCCAAGCTAATGTCCTTCCTTTCTATTGCGTTAATCTCCTCTCTAACCAGCAACGCTACCCCACCTCCTTTTCCTCTCTGTCTATCCCTGCTGAATATTGAATATTCCTGGATGTTCAGCTCCCAGCCTTGGTCACCCTGGAGCCATGTCTCCGTGATCCCAACTATATCATAATTATTAATAGCTATCAGCACATTCAACTCATCCACCTTATTACGAATGCTCCTCGCATTGAGACACAAAGCCTCAGGCTTGTTTTTACAACGTTCTTGCTCCTTTTACAATTATGTTGAAAAGTGGCCCTTTTTGATTTTTGCCCTGGATTTCGCTGCCTGCCACTTTTCACCTTGCTACCTATTGCTCCTATCCTCATTTTACACCCCTCTGTCTCACTGCTCACACATTTAAGAAACCCTCCACTTCTTATTCTCCGTTTATTTATTTATTTTTCTTTCCCCCCTACGTGTTGCGTCTGACTGCTTCTCTTCTCTGCCTCCTGCCTCACAAATGTACTACTTGTTTTCTCTATTTGAGTCCCTCCCCCCAACCGATCTAGTTTAGTCTCCCCAGTAGCCTTTGCAAATCTCCCCGTCAGGATATTGGTTCCCCTCGGGTGCAACCCGTCCTTTTTTACAGGTCACACCTTCCCCAAAAGAGGTCCCAATGATCCAGAAACTTGAATCTCTGCGCTCTGCACCAGTCCTTTAGCCACGCATTTATCCTCCACCTCGCTCCATTCCTACTCTCACAGTCGCGTGGCACAGGCAGTAATCCTAAGATTGTTACCTTTGCGGTCCTTCTCCTTAACACTCCTCCTAACTCCCTAAATGTTCTTTTCAGAACCTCCTCTACCTATGTCATTGGTACCTATATGTACCACGACCTCTGGCTCCTCTCCCTCCCATTTCAGGTTATCTTGGACACGTTCAGTCACATCCCGGACCCTGACACCAGGGAGGCAAACTACCATCCGGGTCTCCTGACTGCGTCCACAGAATCGCCTATCTGACCCCCTAACTATAGAGTCCCCTATTACTGCTGCCCTCCTCTACCTTTCCTTACCCTTCTGAGCAACAGGGCCGGTCCTATACTATAAAATAATCTATGAAATTCCTGAAACTTGGTTGTCATCATTGCTGCATTCCATATCTCTTCTTTTAGACTTTCTCTGCAGTTCTCTGTCACCACATTAGTACAATCCACATCCCTTATTCACGAGCTATAAGCCCACATTGTTATTTTCCCCTACAACTTCATAAAAGGAGAATTGGCCATTTTCTGATGAAGGCTCTGAAAGTATTTCACCATTGAATTCACAACTGTGTCTGGATGTGTCCAGACAGAAGATAAGGTGCTGTTTTTCATCCTTGCAATGGACTTTGTTATATTGGTCCGGAATGTAGTTTAGTTTATATTAGTTTGGAGATACAGCATGGAAACAGACCCATTGGCTCATACAGTCCACGCTGACCATCGATCACCCGTTTACACTAGTTCAACATTATCCCATTTTTGCATAAAATCCCTACACATTTGGGGCAATTTACGGAGGCCAATTAACCCAGAAACATGCACATCACAATAAACTAGACTGACCTAAACATCTTTTGGATGTGGGAGGAAGCCAGAGCACCTGGAGGAAACTCACACAGTCTCAGTGAGAACATGCAAACTCCACACACAGTTGAACCCGGGTCTCTGCAAGGCAGGAACTCTACCGCTGCACCACTGTGCTGCCCTGGGTGGCGAAGGTTGAGTGGGATATATGCCAAAAGTAGTTAAATGGCGCATCTTGACTGCTCTCCAAACATTTCCATTGACTGCCCCCAGTTTCCCAGAGCTCAAGCCATTCTTCACAGTGAAAACAGAGGAGAAATACTTGCTGAGAACATTGCCTTTCTCCTGTGCCTCCACAAAAGGATGGCACGGTGGTGCAGCAGTAGAGTTGTTGCCTGACAGCACTTACAGCGCCAGAGACCCGGGTTCAATCCTGACTACGGGTGCTTGTCTGTACAGAGTTTGTACGTTCTCCCCGTGACTTGCGTGGGATTTTTCACAACTCTTAGGTTTCTTCCCACACTCCAAAGATGTACAGGTTTGTCAGTTAATTGGCTTGGTATCAGTATAAAATTGTCCCTGGTGTGTGTAGGATAGTGTAAGTGTGCGGGAATTTCTGGTCGGTGTGGACTCGGAGGGCCGAGGGGCCTGTTTCTGCTCTGTCTCTCAAAACTAAACTAAATTAGACGAAACACAGAGTTGACCGCTTGCTGAGTTTATCAGTTGCGTGTCTCTCTCTCTTTAACTTACACAGTGGAATTATCCTCAATTTTATACTTAAAAAATAAACATATCATGCTGAAGTAAGTCAACAGGTGAGGCAGCATCCAGAGATGTCGAGTTACTCTAGCACTTTGTGTTTGATGTGTAAACCACCATAGTAGTTCCTTGTGTCTCAACATAATGTTATGAATTGCTGTGAATTGATGCTTCACCCATTGTCTTCATGCCATCAGCAGTGTGAACACAAACAAATAATCTCCTGCCTGACTATTCCTCCTCTACGATATTCAAAAACCATCCTCTTTAAACTTATGTCCATTACTTTGCCCCCAAAGCATTAGCATCAACAAAGTTACCAAGGCAGCAGGGGGCGGCATGGTGGCTCAGCGGTGGAGCTGCTGCCTTATAGCGCCAGAGACTCTGTTTCGATCCTGACGACGGATGCTGTCTGTATGTGGTTTGCACGTCCTCCCCGTGACCTGCTTGGGATTTCTCTGAGATCTTCGGTTTCCTCCCACACTCCAAAGACGTACAGGTTTTTCAGTTAATTGGCTAATTGTTAATTGTAAATTGTCCCTAGTGTCCCTTTTTTTTCTAGTGTGAGTTGGATAGCGTTAATGTACGGGGATCGCTGGTCAGAGTGGACTCGATGGGCCAAGGTGCCTGTTTCCATGCTGTATCTCTAAACTAAACTAACCTAAACTAAACTAAACTAATAAACTAAACTAGACAGCTCCTCAGAAACTGCCACATCTAGGCGTACGGAAGGTGTAAAGTGTCCGTGGTTCAATTTCAAGTTCAAGTTCGAATTTATTGTCACATGCACCAATTAAAGTACAGTGATATTTGAGTTACAATACAGCCATACTAAGTTAAAAGCAACAATACACACAGCCACTTAAAGTAAAATTTAACATAAACATTCACCACAGCGGAATCCACATTCCTCACTGAGATGGAAGGCAATAAAGTTCAACCATCTTCATCCTAGTTCACCCCAAGGTCAGGGCCGTTGAACCATCCTCATGTCGGGAGATCGAAACTCTGGCATCGGGATAATTGGAACACTCTACGGCATGGAGCTCCCTAGTCGGCCTTCACGGGCCGACAGTCGGCTTCACGGTGTTAAAGCGCACAGGCCACGCGGTTGGAGCTCTTTTCACAGACAAACCTCAGCAAAGGATCGCAGGCTCCACAAGTGAAAGTCTGCGCACCCACGGCTTGAAGCACCGGGCTGGTCTTCAGGAAAGGCCGCACCGCTCCACGTTGGTAGGCCGCAGGGGGGACAGAGATACGATACGGAGAAAAATTGCATCTCTGTTGTGGTAAGTGATTGAAAATGGTTGCCCCTGATTCCCCCCACCACCCCCCCCCCCCCCACATAAAACAGACCAAGAAACACTAAATCATACATTTAAAACGTACTTAAAATAATAAAAACAGAGAGGGGACATACAGATTGTTGGCGAAGCAGCCACTGCGGTTGCGCCACCCGCTGCTCTGCCCGGTACCCGGTTTATGGGCTGTTCTGAAACCCATCATGATTGGTGCCTGTGAAAATTTCGCTACCATGAAGAAGCAGGAGGGGTGGTTTTTTAAAGATACAGCATGGGAATAGGCCCAGCGGCCCATCAAGTCCATACCGACCATCCATCACCCATTCACATTGGCTTTATGTCATCTCACCTTGGCAGAACCCCCCTGCACACTGGGAGTAATTAGCAGCAACCAATTCACCTACAATCCTGCACATACTTTTTTCCCCAAAATTTGAACGATTCCTAATTTGCTAATGAAATAATCCATTCGCTTCAAAATAAAACTGGCATTATGTCACAGGATAAGGCTTTTCTTTCAAATATATTAGTGCTGCTGTGCAAGAGAGAACTGCAGATGCTGGTTTACGCCGAAGATAGACATAAAAATGCTGGAGTAACTCAGCAGGACAGGCTGCATCTCTGGAGAGAAGGAATGGGGCTTCTGAAGAAGGGTCTCGTCCCGAAACGTCACCCATTCCTTCAATCCAGAGATGCTGCCTGTCCCACTGAGCTACTCCTGCATTTTGTGTCTAACATTCGAGGTACTAGTCTTTCATTACAAAATGTGTGCAAATGAAGTGTATCCAATAATGTCATTTCCTCAGTACATGTAAGGTCATTCTAATCTGCCCAACTCATTCTGTTACACTGCATTGTTTCTACATGAATTATAAATAGTTGGGCCAAAGGGCCTATTTCCACGGAGTAAGACTCTGTGACTCTAATTCAAAGTTTGGGGAAAACAAACCTTTTTTCTCTTATTCAATGATATGAACTCATTAACATCCAAAAAAGGTGACATCTCTCCAGTGCCTTGAGTAGCCCAATACAAGGATCTCATAATGTCTTTCTGGTCTAGTACAAATCCTCTCCTCTTGCAAGCCTCCCTGAACATGTTGGCAACTTCTTCGATTCCACTCACTGAACAGATACAAAGACTGGCATTGTCTATGTAATGTGCTTGACTGTGGGTTGAGGTATCCTTGTCCCTTGGTGTAGTTGAAAGATTGATTGGACAGAGACAACATGGAAACAGGTCCTTCGCCCACTCAGCCCACACCGACCATCGATTACCTGTTCAATGTTTTTTCCACTTCCCCGCAGGAATGAACTGCTTTCCAATATTATAAGTGAGCATTGTGGGGAGAAAAATAGAGAAAAATGTCAATGGCAGACCAACGCAATTTTTTTGGCGACTTGCTGGCACCCGTCATAGTCGCAGCAGGTTGTTGAAAATTTTCAACATGGTGAAAATCCAACGACGACCAGAAAAAGGTACAACTCTTTGGGCGATTACTCACGACCGTACAGGCGGGGTGACATGTTGAAAAATTTTGGAGACCTGCTACGACTATGACAGGTGTCGGCAAGTTGCCCAAAAAATTGCATAAGCGGGACAGGCCCTTTAGGCAACCAGAATCAACCACTGTGTGAAAGAGCCAAGGGAATCCATGTCAGTCATAGTTAAGAAGATTTTTGAAGTTTTCCTTCCAGTGTCAATCTACAAGTCCATATATGTGTCATGGTCCTATGTGTCCATGTGTAGGAAGGAACTGCAGGTGCTGATTTACACCAAAGGTAGACACAAAATGCTGGAGTAACTCAGCGGGACAGTCAGCATCTCTGGAGAGTTGGCTCGAATATCTTACAAAACATTTGTAAAGTTTTATGTGCATTTTCTCTTGCATGTAGGTTTCTTTCAAGAAACTGAATTAATTTCTTCGCCTGGTTTATGGTTTTAGTTAGGAATTGGCCTTAGTTAGTTTTTTTATTGCACTTGTTCGTAGGTCTATTGATATTAGAAGTAGCAGATCAACATCAGCTTGCACCACCATTCTCATCCCAGTGAGCATGTAAGGGATTCCTTCTGAGACAACCATTCTTAGAATTGTTGACCCGGTGTAAACATGCAGGGACAGCAAGAAGTGAAGAAAGCTAATGGCATGTTGGGCTTCATAACAGTAGTTGAGTATAGGAGCAAAAAGGTCCTTCTGCAGTTGTACAGGGCCCTAGTGAGTCCACACCTGGAGTATTGTGTGCAGTTTTGGTCTCCTAATTTGAGCAAGGACATTCTTGCTACTGAGGGAGTGTAGCACAGGCTCACAAGGTTGTTCCCAGGATAGCGGGAGTCATAGACTAGAATGCCTTTTATTGTCATTCAAACAGACAAGGTGTGAACAAAATTTCACTCCTACAGTCTTGACGAAATGATGAAAGAATTGACTGGGCTTGTATTCACCAAAATTTGGAAAATGAGATGGGGATGTTATAGAAACATGTAAAATTATTAAGGGATTGGACACGTTTGATGCAGGAAACATGTTCCTGATGTTGGGGTGTCCAGAACCAGGGGCCACAGTTTAAGAATAAGGGGTCGGCCAACTGAGATGAGGTTTTCACCCAAAAACGTGGAGGCAGAGGAGTTTCACCCAAAAGAGAGGAAGAATAAGAGCTCTTAGAGTATCTATTTGACAGCGGTGAATTGGGAAAAAGGCAGGAATGGAGTAATGATTGTGGATTAATCTAGTGGAAGGCAGTGTTCACTTATTCGTTGGTTACTACATTTTTAAAGGCCGATTCACTAGATGGTAGATCGGTGTTTAGAATTGTTAGATCTCTAACTAGCGGAATCAAGGATATGTTTACTAATTGTTGACATGATGTTTAGAATTGGGGGGAAAGGCAGGAACGGAGTAATGATTGTGGATGATCACCATGATCAGACACTGAATGGGGTGCTGCCACGAAGGGCTGAATGGCCTACTCCTGCACCTATTTTCTATGTATCTATGTATTTTTCCATGTTTAGAATTTTTGGCACACTGTCTAGAATTGTTCACAATCGTACTTTAAAATGCTAACTATTTTTTAAATTGCTGACACGTTGAGTAGAATTCTTAAAACGATTTTTAGATCTGTTGACACTGGTGTTTACAATTGTTTAGAATTGGTGACACAATTTAGAATTGTTGATACGATGTTTTACAGAGTTATTGTTGACGACGGTGTTTAGAATTGTTGACAACGATGTTTACAGTTATTGTTGACATGGTGTTTAGAATTGTTGACACGATGTTTACAATTATTGTTGACATGGTGTTTAGAATTGTTGACATGATGTTTTCAATTATTGTTGACGTGGTGTTTAGAATTGTTGACATGATGTTTTCAATTGTTGTTGACACGATTTTTAGAATTGTTGGCACGGTGTTTTCAATTATTATTGACACGGTGTTTACAATTGTTGACATGATGTTTAGAATTGGTGGTATGGTGTTTACCATTATTGTTGACACGCCGTTTACGATTGGTGGCACGGTGTTTACAATTGTTGTTGACATGGAGCTTACAATTGTTGACACGGTGTTTATAATTGGTGGCACTGTGTTTACAATTGTTGTTGACATGGAGTTTACAATTGGTGGCACGGTGTTTACAATTGTTGACACGGCATTTGCCATTATTGTTGACACGGTGTTTACAATTGGTGGCACTGTGTTTACAATTGTGGCACTGGTGTTTACAATTGTTGTTGACACCACGGTGTTGTACAATTACAATACGGTGTTTTACAATTGTTTGTTTGTTGACACAACACGGTGTTTACAATTGTTGTTGACACGGTGTTTACAATTGTTGACACGGTGTTTACAATTGTTGACACGGTGTTTACAATTGTTGACACGGTGTTTACAATTGTTGACACGGTGTTTACAATTGATGTTGACACGGCGTTTGCAATTGGTGACACGGCATTTACAATTGTTGACACGGTGTTTACAATTGATGTTGACACGGCGTTTGCAATTGGTGGCACGGCATTTACAATTGTTGACACGGTGTTTACAATTGTTGTTGACACGGTGTTTACAATTGGTATCATGGTCTTTACAATTGTTGACATGATTCCTCCATCCAGGTTTGCATTTACTGCATCTTCATGATTATTGTTACTGGAGTCCGTTGTGTTTTCACCCATTATATAATCTGATATGCGCTGGCAAATCTTCATTTAAAAGTACAACATTGTATCTGGAAGATTGCAAAAACAGCATTTTCTTTTTTTTTTGTCATACACTTCAAGAAATATTGGCATACAACAAATAGGACTCAAATAGAAACAAATGATATCATCAAAGTTGGTGCTATTGTAAATAGTAAAGATGGTATTCACAAATTACAGCAGGGTGGGCTGAGGAATGAATGGTAAATGGAATTTATGTTTATGGAGCTGAACCTGGTTTTTAATACATTTGATGGTGGGGCTCTGCCCACCCACCCAACCTCCTTCTCCCCAACAGACTCTCCCCCTCAATCCCCCTGGTCCACTTCCTCTGCCCTCTCTTTGTCACACCTGACCATCAATGAGAAAGGAGCTGAGTGGAGACTCTGCCCAGACAAAGCTGCGGATCCCAATCGTGTCAGCCCCAGGGTACTCAAGGCGTGTACTAGCCATCCAGCATATTTTTAACCTGAGACTGAGCCAGGAGAGGGTTCATGTGATGTGGAAGACATCCTACCTGTTTCCTCCATCAAAGAAGATACGTCCCAGCTCCTCCAATGACTTCTCGGGAGCAAACTGACAAAGATGCAGGTGGATGCTCCATTGGTGTCCTGGATCAGCAACTACCTGACTGGACAACCACAATATGTCAGGTTACAGAACAGTGTCTCGGACATGGTGGTAAGTAACACAGGGGTCCCACAGGGGATGGTCCTCTCTCCCTTACGTTCCTGTACATCATCTACACCTCAGACTTCAGATACAACTCTGCCTCCTGCCACCTGCAGAAGTTGGCGGATGTGGGCTGCATCAGTGAGGGGAGGGAAACTGAATACAGAGGTGAGGTCAACGGCTTTGTTGAGTGGTGCAGGCTGAATCACCTGCAGCACAACACTGACGAGACTAAGGAGTTGGTGGTGAGCTTAAGGAGGAGAGAATCACCCCTGTCCCCCATCAATGGTGTGGATATGCAGTTTACCAAGGAGTACAAATAACTGCGAGTGTACCTGGACAGTAAACTGGACTGGTCCAGGAACACTGAGGCCCTGTACAAGAAGGGACAGAACCGGCTGTATTTTTTGAGAAGGCTCCGCTCCTTCAACATTAGTTTCAACAACGCTCCTTCAGTAAGATGCTGCAGATGTTCTACCAATCGGTGATGACCAGTGCCATCTTCTTTGCTGCCGTGTGCTGGGGCAGCAGGGCGAAGGCTGCGGACACCAATAGGATCAACAAAACTCATCAGGAAGTGGTGGCTGCATCCTGGGGGCAGAGTTGTAAAAACTGGGAGGTGATCTTGGAGGGGAGGATGCTCCTCAAACTACGGAGCATCCAGGACAATACAGCTCATCCCCTCCATGACACACTGGTCAACCTGAGGAGCACCTTCAGCAACAGACTGGTTTCACCAAGATGCAGCACATAATGCCACGGGAGATCTTTCTTCCCTGTGGCTATCAAACTGCACAACTCCTCCCCCTTCTGTCGTGGGGTAGTCTGACTCGCCCCCCCCCCCCCCCCCCCCACCACCACAATGTGTCATGTATTTTGTGTTTTATGACTGTTAGCAGATCAATTTCCCTCCTGAGATAAATATTGTATCCTATCGTATTGCGTCGTATTGCAGATAGGTTTGAGGTTTCGCATTTTGGGAAGTCAAACAAAGGCAGGATCTTCACAGCGAATGACAGGGTTCTTGGGGAGTTGTAGAATCATAATGTCATATATTGTGGAAACTGGCCCTTCAGCCCAACTTGCCCACGCTGGCAAACATTTCCCATCTACAGTAGTCCCACCTGCCCGCATTTGGCCCATATTCCTCTAAACTTGTCACATTCATGAAACTGTCTAATTGTTTCTTAAATGCTGCAATTGTCTCTGCCTCAACTACCTCCTCCAGCAGCTCATTCCGTACATCCACATCCCGTTGTGTGAAAAGGTTGCCCCTCAGATTCCTATTAACTCTTTTCACCTTCACCTTAAACCTATGTCCTCTGGTCGTCGATTCATCTACTCTGGGCAAGAGACCCTGTGCATCTACCCGATCTATTCCTTTCATGATTTTATACACCTCTATAATAATCCCCCTTATCCTTCTGCACTCTAAGGAATAGAGACCCAGCCTATTCAACCTCTCCCTAAAGCACAGACCCTCGAGTCCTGGCTACATCGTCGTAAATCATCTCTGTACCCTTTCCGGCTTTAGAACTTTTTTCCTATAATATGGTGCCCAGAACTGAACACAATACTCTAAATGCAGCCTCACCGACGTCTTATACAACTGCAACGTGACCTCCCACCTTCTATACTCATTACCCTGACTGATGAAGGCCAATGTGCACAAAGCCTTATTGACCACCCTATCTACCTGCACCTCCACTTTCAATACAATACAATACAATACCGTTTATTGTCATTTGAACGAAATTTAGTTTCTGCAGTTATACAAACAAGAAAAGAACCAAGACACAACATAATTTACACAAACATCCATCACAGTGAATCTCCTCCTCACTGTGATGGCAGGCAAAGTCTCATCTCTCCCCTGCACTCCCCATTCTCCTCCCGATGTCAGAGTCAAAGCCCCCGGCGGGCGATGGTAAATAAGTCCGGCGGCCATTCAGGCCGCGCCGGGCGATGCAAGGCCGCGTTCCGGGTCTTGATGTTAGAGCCCCTGGCGGGCGCTAGCAAGTCCCGTGGCCTTCAAGGACCAATGTACCTGCATTCCTAGATGCCTCTGCTCTACAACACTCCCCAGAGCCCTAGCGTTCACTGTGTAGGTCCTGCCCATGTTAGACTTCCCAAAACACAACACCTCACATTTCACTGTATTAAATTCCATCAACCATTCCTCAGACCACCAAGCCAACTGATCAAGAACCTGCTGCAATTTTTCACAATCAAGGAGTGTTGTGGGGCAGATGGACATAGGACTGCAAATACATAATTCCATGAAACTGGTGTCACAGGTAGATAGGGTGGCCAAGAATACTTTTGGTGCATTAGCTTCACCAGTCAGGGTATTGAGTATAGAAGTTGGAATGTAATGTTACAATTGTACAACACATTGGTGAGACTGCATTAGGTAATGTGCTCAGTTTTGCTCACCCTGCCTTTGGAGGTCATTAAGCTGGAAAGAGATTATAGAAGATTTATGATTAAGATTAAGAAGATTAAGTGCTCGAGGGCTTGGGAAGTAGGGAAAGGTTAAAGAGGCTTGGACCTTATTCCCTAGAGCGTTGGAGGCGAGGGGTGACCTGTTAGAGGTGTTGCAAATCATGAGGGGAATAAATAGAGTAAATGTTGAGACTTTTACTTAATAAAGGAATATTAATCGGGACCTGTGGGACAACTTTTACCCATGGAGGAGTATGGGTAGATGAAATGAGCTGCCAGACGAGGCAGTTGAGACAGCTACAAAAAAAATATTTTAAAGGGATTTGGACAGGTACATGGACAGGAGAGGAACTTGTGCCTAATTGGGCAAGTGGGACCAGCATACATTGGGCATATATGACTGTATGGACTAGTTGGTCGAGTGGTCACAACAATGGGGCATGCAGTTCAACCCTTCCAAATGTGAAACCATGCGTGTCACCAGAAAGAGGAATCCAGGCGTCACATCTTACAACATACTTGGTGTCACCCTTGAAGAATCCAAACAAACCAAGTATCTTGGCATCAAATTGCAAAATGATCTACGTTGGAATGGTCAGACTCATCATGCAACAGTGAAAGCAACAGGTGTCCTAAACTTCCTGAGGCGCAACTTCCATCATTGTTCAGCTTCTGTCAAGGAGAAGCTGTATTTCACCCTCGTTAGACCTCATCGGGACTACGCAGTTGCAGCTTGGGACCCATACACAGATAAAAACGTTTCATCCATCGAACGTGTCCAAAGACAGGCCACTCGATTTGTTACTAACACCTACGAGAGAGAAGCGAGTGTCACCAAACTTCTGAATTCTCTGGGGTGGAGCCCTCTCCAAGACAGACGTGAAGCTCACCGTTTGACTTGTTTTTACAAAATGTTAAATGGTCAGCTAGACATAGATCACAAGACCTACACCAACCCCAAACCAATTAGGAGCAGAAGAGGGCATTCGATCCAATTTGTGGTCCCAGCCACAAAGACAGATGTGTACAGCAATTCGTTCTTCCCACGCACTATTAAAGCATGGAATAATCTCCACCAAACCACGGTTGCCCAGCCAGATGCAACTAAATTTAAAGTGGCACTTTCTTCCCAATAACCCTCTCTGGCTTAACCCCTCCCTTCACCACCTCCAGTTTAAATTCCAGTTGGAATATTTTGGAGGACCAAGTAACCAAGAACCAAGGGCCTGTGCTCAGTGATGGAGATGGGTTTTAGGAACTAAGGGTACTCTAAGGTCCGTGAGGCTGAGGTTGGGGAAGGAAGGGGGGGGTGGGGGGAAGGTATTTTTTTATGCGCGTTACCCATGTCATAACTTGTTTATTGTGTATTTATAATATAGTTTATTGTGTATTATATGTCATAGCTACTTTCTTGAATCTCTCTCTTTTTTTCTTTCAAAAATATTATTCAACATAATCGTATGATGCATCGCATCAAATCACAATCAGAAGTTACAATGTATCAAATAATCATTATAGAACAATAATGTATTCATTATTTACAATACTCTCAACCCCACTGGGTGACCAGCGCCAACGAAAGGCCTCCAGAGTCCCCGTGGACACCGCGTGTTCCCTCTCCAGGGACACGTGCGCACGAACTTAGGCCTGAAAGAGGGGCAGGCAGTCGACTCTAGCATGTCCCCACCCCCCCGATCGCCTCTCCCCACTCCCTGCATTATGTCCAAACACTAGAATCGTGGGACTAAAATGCAACCAAAACTTGAGGAACAACCCCTTCAGATATTGGTACAGGGGCAGTAACCTCTCACACTCCATATACGCGTCTCTTCCTCACCGCAGAAAATACAGGCGGCTCTCCTCGACACCCGCCATGACAGGGTGAGGACCGGTCACTCCCGCAGCCACAACATCCCCCTCCGCTCGTGGAGCAACATGCTGGCTGAAAGCAACCAAATTCCTCACTCTTTGCACATCCCGATAGAAACTAGGCAAACCCCATAGGGCGGGTTGACTGATGACTGCCACCGGGATCCACGAGACCCCCCTTAGGCAACGACCCCAACGGTAAAAATACATGGCCAGAGTGTGCCATCTGGGGGGGGATCTCTGCATACATATACCTCCGCAGAGTCCTGAGACGGAGAGCCACCACCTGGGCACGCACGCATACCAAGGACTGGCCGCTCCCCTCTAACGGGAGACTCAGGACCACTGCGGAGACCCAGTGCTTCATATTTCCCCAAAAGATATCCACCAGCTTCTTCTGTAAAGCAGTTACAAATATAGAGGGTGGGACAAGAGTAGCCAGCCGGTACCATAACATGGCGGCCACCAGCTGGTTTATGACTAACACCCTCCCCTGAAAGGAAAGAACTCCAAGCAGGCCTGACCAGCGCCCCAGGGCGGGCAACCACTTTCATCTCCAACTCCTGCCAGTTTGCCGGCCAAGCATCCTCAGTGGGACCCAGGTACAACCCCAGATAGAGGAGGTGCGTGGTGCTCCACGCATGCAATGTCATCTCCTCCGGCAGGGAGTCTACCTGTCACTGACCCACTAAAAGTCCAGAAAACTTACTCCAGTTAATCCTGGCAGAAGGTGCAGCCGAGAAAATCTTCTGGCAGTCTCGCATCCTCCGCAGGTCACCAGGGTCAGTGAGCGTAAGGACACCATCGGCATACGCCGAAAGAACCACCTCCACCCCCGGGCCAGGTAGGGCCAGGCCTGTCAACCTCCTCCGAACAAGACACAGGAACGGCTCCACATAGACTGATCACAACTGATCCGACATGGGGCACCCCTGACGGACCCCTCTCCCAAAATGAATGGGAGCCAACAACGCACCATTAACCTTCACAAGGCACTCCACTGCAGCGTACAAAAGCCGGACCCAGGCCACGAAATGCGGTCCAAACCCAAACGCTTGCAACATCCCGAAGAAGCCTTCATGCTCTACCCTATCAAAAGCCTCCTGATAAAGAGACAGAAAAGCAGCTGACTGACCAGTGCCCTGGGCTAGATGAATAAGGTCCCTAACCAGGTGGATGTTATCCTGAATGGACTGGCCAGGGACTGTATAGGACTGGTCAGGATGAATCAGTTGAGACAACACGGAGCCCAGGCGATTCGTCATTGCCCATGCAAAAACTTTATACTCTGTACATAGGGGAGAGACCGGGCGCCAGTTCTTCAACAAGCGGAATTCGCACTTCTTGGGCAGCAAGACCACAACTGCCCTGCGCCACGAGAGAGGCATCTCCCCGGTCACCAGGCTCTCACCCAGAACCATCATGTAATCACTCCCCCAGGATATCCCAGAAAGCTCTAACAAATTCTACCGTCAACCCATCCAGCCCAGGGGATCCCCTATCAATAACCCGTGCCTGCCTTCTCCCCATATCCCTTGACTCCACTAGCCTCTAGAGCTCTATCTAACTTAAATCCATCCAGTGACTTGGCCTCCACTGCCCCCTGTGGCAGGGAATTCCATAAATATACAACTCTCTGGGTGAAAACGTTTTTTCTCACCTCAGTCTTAAATGACCTCCACTTTATTCTAAAGACTGTGGCCCCTGGTTCTGGACTCACCCAACATTGGGAACATTTTTCCTGCATCTAGCTTGTCCAGTCCTTTTATAATTGTATATGTTTCTATAAGATATCCCCTCATCCTTCTAAACTCCAGTGAATACAAGCCTAGTCTTTTTAATCTTTCCTCATATGACAGTCCCACCATCCCAGGGATCAATCTCGTGAACCTACGCTGCACTGCCTCAATCACAAGGGTGTCCTTCCTCAAATTAAGACACCAAAACAGTACACAATACTCCAGATGTGGTCTCACCAGAGCCCTAGACAACTGCAGAAGAACCTCTTTATTCCTCTTGTTATGAAGGCCAACATTCCATTAGTTTTCTTCACTGCCTGCTGTACCTGTAAGCCAAATTTCAGTGACCGGTGTACAAGGACGTCCAGGTCTCGCTGCACCTCCCCCATACCTAACCTAACCCCATTGAGATAATAATCTGCCCCCTTCTTTTTGCCGCCAAAGTGGATAACCTCACATTTATCTATATTATACTGCATCTGCCACGCATCTGCCCACTCACTCAACCTGTCCAGGTCACCCTGCAACCTCCTAACATCCTCTTTACAGTTCACACTGCCACCCAGCTTTGTGTCATCCGCAAACTTGCTAGTGTTGATCCTAATTCCCTCTTCCAAATCATTAATTTTTTGGTAAACAGTTGCGACCCCAACACCGAGCCTTGCGGCACTCCACTCGCCACTGCCTGCCATTCTGAAAATGACCCGTTCACTCCTACTCTTTGCTTCCGGTCTGCCAACCAATTTTCAATCCATGTTAACACCCTACCCCCAATCTAATTTCAGTCACCAGTCTCCCGTGCGGGACCTTATCAAAGGCTTTCTGAAAGTCTAGATGCACGACATCCACTGGCACCCATTCATCCATTTTACTTTTCACATCGTCAAAAAATTCCAGATTAGTTAAGCATGATTTCCCTTTCATAAATCCATGCTGATTTGGACTAATCCTTTTGCTGCTATTCAAATGCCCCATTATTACCTCTTTAACAATTGACTCCAGCATCTTTCCCACCACTGAAGTCAGGCTAACTGTCTGGAATTCCCCATTTTCTGTCTCGCTCCTTTCTTGAAAAGTGGGATAACATTAGCTATCCTCCAATCCACAGGAACTGATCCTGAATCTATTGAACATTGGAAAATGATCACCAATGCGTGCACTATTTCTAGAGCCACCTCCCTGAGGACCCTGGGATGCGGTCCATCAGGCCCAGGGGATTTATCATCCTTCAGTCCCATTAGCCTTCCCAATACTCGCTTGGGTGGGGTTATTCTTCTTCCTCCCCTTCTTCTTCTGCTTCTCCCAAACTTTCTCCCCCCCCCCCCCTGCATCCTCCCCCTGCGCCTCACCATCAACGACCACCACAGGTTCAGGCCATGGTGGCCGGGGGCTATCACCGCATCGGGTCGCCAAGTTTGAAATTGCCGCCACAGATGGGTTATCACTGCCACCGCAGATCACCGAGGCGGAGCTAGCAGCCCCAGCCGAGTCAAGCAGTACCACCCCTATCACAGAGGCATGATGATCACCCCCGGTACCGTGGCCAGCAGTGCAGTCCTGGGCCACTGCGCTAGTAACTTCTATCAGCGGCCAGCCGGTTATGACCCTCCACCTACGGTGATGTCCAAACACCCGCACGCATGACAACCGTGCCTTTCCCAAGTAAAAAAAAAAACATCTTTTCATCATCATCATCATCATTATTATTATTATATTATTATTTTATTATTATTATATTATTACCTGTACTCCTAGATCCCTCTGCTCTACAACTCTCCCCAGAGCCCTGCCTTTCGATTTTAGGTGACTAATGTAACTAAACTGATTTTTCAAAATTCTAGATATAGGGAACCTAAAACGCAAATTTTAAGAAAACAAAAGAAGACAAAGAAGAAAACCTTTTAGTTGAACACATGGAAGGAACAAAGGAGAACCCGGCATGGGGGGACCACCGTGAGGGAGGGGGGACGAACAAATGGGGACCTGGCACAGTGGGGGGAAATTTGAAACTTTGGAAGCACCCTTTATGGGCAACTTTTTGCATACCTTAGGATTGCTAGCAAAGAATTTCACTGTGACTTGTCACATGTGACAATAAAGTATTCCATTTAATGTCACAGGTAAAATATGAATATATATTGACTTTATAGCGGGATAGGTTGAAATTTGTGTTAACTTAGCAAGGTCAAACGGTCTTGTGAAAGGGAACCATTACGAAGCAGCCTCCTCAGTCACCACCTCAAACCCACTGGGTCTGAATCTGTTCACTCAGTTAAGGAGTGCCAGCTGCTTATCTAATTACCTCAGAGACATGAAGGTACCAGTTCTTGACGACCTTGATGAGCACACAAAATGGCAACAATAAAATTAAGAAAAAATTAAACCAGCCTTTAACTCACCAAAATCTTCACTCGGTCAACAATGCACCTTCTTTTGAGTTTGAGTTTAGTTTACTGTTGCGTGTACAATACATGATTGCAGTCAAGCCAACCAGTGTCTATAGAGCGTGCTGTCACCTGATAATAAGTAGCCAATTGTAGGCTATGGGACCAGGAAAATACCAGATGAACTGGTTGAACCAGATATACCAGATGATCTCATTGCAACCTATTGTCATTGGTTGATCTCCCAAGAGGAGGAAGAAAAATGTCCTTTCTAACATGCTAATGATCTGCACCTTTAATGCTATTTGGGGGGGGGGGGTGTTGTGGGGGAGAGGGGAGATTGGGGGCAGAGGAGGGTGTTGTGGGAGAAGGGGTGTGTGGGGTAGGAGAGGGGTGTGTGGGCTTGGAGGGTGGGGGGGAAGGGTTTTGGGGGGAGGAGGGTGGGGGGGGGGCAGGGAGGGGTTGTGGGAGGAGGGCTTGAGGGGGAGGGGGCTTGTGGGAGGGGATTATGTGTGGGAAGAGGGTTGTGGGGGGGGGGGTGAGGGGTGTATGGGGGGAGTGGGGTATGTGGGCAGGGGGGGTTGAGGGAGATGGGTTTGTGGATGAGGGGTTGTGGGAGGGTTGTGAGAGGTGATGTGGGAGGGAGGGGTGTGCGGGAGGGAGGGGGTTGTGTGGGGGAGGGTATGTGGGGAGGGGAGGGTATGGCGAACGAGAGGTGGGGGGGGCGCTTTTATGTTGAAGGCTGATATGTGTGGGGGCCAGGGGGAGGGTCCGTGTGACGCTGGTGCGTGGAAGGTGGTGGACAGAGGGGTTATGTCTAGGATGAGTGGTGTGTAATGGGCAAGAGGGGGGAGATTGTCGGCCGCGGGGAGGGGGGTTGTATGGGCAGCGGGGTGGGTGTGTGCAGGGGGGTGGATGTGAGGAGGCGTTTTTGTGGGCGGTGGAGTGTGCTTTGATGGGGAGTGAAGGGAAGTGCGGGGCTGAGTGTGGGGGGATGTATGTGGAGCGGGTCTTTGTGTCGAGGGCAGGGTTAGTTGTGTGGATGGGCAGTTTGTGGGGGGCATGGGGCTGGAAGAGGGGGGAGAGGTTGTGGGGGATTGAGGGGGGTCTGGGCTCAGATGGGGAGCTCAGAAAAAAGATGGGTGAGACGAGCGCCCAAGGGGGGATGTGGTAATCACGGGGAGGGGGACAGGGAGCCAGCGAGGGGACCAGATTTGGTGTGGTTAGGGATTGGGGGTTCGATGGGGACTCGCAATCTGGTCTTGTTTGGCTGGCCACAATTCGCTGGTCATTCTCCTCGCTCAACTGGGAATCTCTACTTTCCGTTTGGGGACATCGCCGCCATTTCCATATTGGTGCTGGCTGGGCTGGGTCGGGATGGGTCAGCTCTTCCAGAGCCTTCTGCAGCTGCAGTAAAGATCGGGGCGGGGGGGTGGGGTGGAAAGAGCTCGGGGTGTTAGTGGGCCTGGGGAGGGTTTGTGAGGTGGTATGTGTGGGAAGGGGGGGAGGGAGCTCTGAGAAAAAACGGGGAAGAGCCTTGGGGCGAATGCGGTATTATGGGGGAGGGGGGCAGGAGCCAGCGAAGGGGACCAGAGGATAAGGTGTTGGGGGTGGGTGCATGGCTTGTAGACTCAGCTCCGCCTCTGGGCTTTATTCTCCATCAGGTGCCAGAAGGGGCGTTACTTTCATGGTGACAGACAGGCGAAAAGACCAATCTGCTGATCTTATGATTTGTTAAACCTTCATAACTTTTCTAATATTTCAACTTGGTGCGCTCAGAGCAGAGGAGAACGGTGAGTAAGGTGGCGAAAAAATCCAGGCGATATATGGTGGCCTTTTTGCGCAAATTTATTTACAATGCAGGCCGGAAGTGGTCAAGATGAGAGTTTTAGTAATACTATGTATGGTGGTGGTACGTTTAAATTACAGGCCATAAAACCCGTGGATACTCAGACAGTGGACAGGAGGTAATTTCCATTCAGATAACTTCGTTAAACATCAATCTGGATTACAAAGATACTGTCAATGATGGTGTCCATGAAAACATGACATTGCCCTAAGTCATTTAATTCCCAGAGAATGCACGTCTTGGTGCACGTGACAATAAACTAAACTAATCTAAAAATTCTTAAATTTCACAGAAGTCTCTGTCTCCACTACCCTTTCAGGAGACTTGACTTTTAAGGGTGTACAAAAGCATGAAGGGACTATCGTGTTTTGTACACTGTTCCAGGTGTGGTCTCCTGTACATCAGTGAGAATATGCAGAACCAGAATTCCCTGGCAATGAAAGGGTTAATTGAAGTATAGCTTCACTTGTTATTTTCACTTATTTCTCAGTAACATGAGAAGTTACTTTCGACTTCTCCAAAGAGATGTAGATTCTTGTAAATCAGGTGACATTCATACACTGTAGTGAGACGTGGTACTGTTCCCAACCTGTAAAACCGTGTAATACTTTGATTGATAATTATTACTCTGTAGTGATTGGTTTTGGCGCTCATTGTCTTCTGTAGGTGATGCCCATTTGTATTATCAGTGTATATACGTGTCAACTCGTTTGCCTGTGACCACATGTTTTCTGGAATCTCTCTTGGGAGTATGCTGCTCTAAAGAGAGGGAAAGGAAAGCATGGTACAAATAAAAATAACTTTTACGGTATCTGATCGGGGTGTTGCTGAACAAGACTGAGGGGTGGAATAAAACCGGGATTAACAGTTGGGGGCTCATCCGGGATCTCAAGGAAGGTCCTGGCAAGTTTGCGGTCAAGGATTCGTCGAGTTTGCTGGATCATGAAGGGAGGAATTGGGCCCCCAATTTAAGTTATTTTACTCCATCGGTTTTCCTCTGTTCGCTGTTCCATTGCTCGATCATCCGCTGGCTTTCGAGATGCCTTTTGACGAGATTGACTGAAGATAATAATCATTAGTAGTCTGGATGATACTGATATTAAATTTGGAATTCAGTAACTGAGGAGTTCTTAGAAATTCAGGCCTAAGGGAAGGATTAAACTTCAGGAATAAGAGAAGGTTTAATCGTCAGCGCTGAGGGAAAGGGTTCAGTATTGGGGTAGGATTGGGGACCTACCTAAGGAGACAAATACTGAGGTGATTCAGTACTAAGTGAAGAAGTATTGTTCAGTGCTACGGTAATATTGGCATCTTACTGTAAAATTAGCACTGAGGGGGAAAGTAATAATGTTGGTAAAGGTGCATCTGTAATATTCCAGGATTGTGTGATTCAAAATATTCTGCTGTAAATTCTGCGAAATTTAAAGTGTTCATAATGAATGTTTTTGCTTAAGTTTGCTTATATTTTTGCTTAAGTTTGCTTATGTTTTGCTTAGGTTTGTATGGTTTAATTTTGTGTAATAGTGGCTTCTGCTTTCACTTAGGTTTAGAAACATAGAAACATAGAAATTAGGTGCAGGAGTAGGCCATTCAGCCCTTCGAGCCTCCACCGCCATTCAATATGATCATGGCTGATCATCCAACTCAGTATCCCGTACCTGCCTTCTCTCCATACCCTCTGATCCCCTTAGCCACAAGGGCCACATCCAACTCACTCTTAAATATAGCCAATGAACTGGCCTCAACTACCCTCTGTGGCAGAGAGTTACCACTCTCTATGTGAAAAAAGTCTTTCTCATCTCGGTCTTAAAGGATTTCCCCCTTATCCTTAAGCTGTGACCCCTTGTCCTGGACTTCCCCAACATCGGGAACAATCTTCCTGCATCTAGCCTGTCCAACCCCTTAAGAATTTTGTAAGTTTCTATAAGATTCCCTCTCAATCTCCTAAATTCCAGAGAGTATAAACCGAGTCTATCCAGTCTTTCTTCATAAGACAGTCCTGACATCCCAGGAATCAGTCTGGTGAACCTTCTCTGCACTCCCTCTATGGCAATAATGTCCTTCCTCAGATTTGGAGACCAAAATGTTTGTGTGATTTTGCTTTACAGTTGAAGTAGTGAGGAGCATACAGTATTCCTCTGATAACGGTTTGTGACATACCTTTGCTGATAGCTTCCAGCATCCGTCTACACTCGAGTGCTTTCACTTAAAGAGGTAGACTCAGATACCTCAGACTTAACGAATTAAAATCAAAAACTTTTTTTTGGGTTTGTATGATTTTGTTCTTGCATTATTAACTTTTGTTGTTTTAAGAAACTCTGTGAGTATTGTGAGGGGCCCCGTCAATCTGTAAATCTTGTACACATCTTGTGCTGTGGAAATCTGGAGCTCGCCAGAGAGCGAAATGTTGCAGCCAAGAGCAAAGGAGCACATGGTGGAAGAATGGAATTGTGGCCACTAAGGGGAGCTAAAGAATACGTAATTTGATGGTTGGCTTGATTTGATAGAGAGAGACTACGAGGATTGATTTGGATGTGGGAGAATAGAATCCGTACTAATGCTCACGTGCTCCGTCAACCATCCTCATTCCAACACCCCCACTCTATGGTAATTGATCCTGCAGTACCACCTGTGTCCACTATACCAGCTCCTGCAGTATCACCAGCTCCTGCAGTATCACCTGTGTCCACTATACCAGCTCCTGCAGTATCACCAGCTCCTGCAGCATCACCTGTGTCCACTTCCCCGGTCGCCTTTGACCCAGCAGTTCCAGCTGGTGTCAATATGGATATTTACCTCCCTTGGAAGCTGAACAAAACAATAATCTTCATGAATCAGCTGCCAAATAAAAATAAATCACCCGCCTCATTGTAAACTCCCTCTGAACCACTACACATGTCTATAATGCTAATTCCAGAGAACTCTAGGCCCTGGTACAACAAGTTCTAACCGCAGTAGAACACGCAAGATTCCTAGCTAACTTGGGGTCCCCAACCCATGACGTGCTGGTCAATCAACTTGCCCAGAATCCGGCCCGGGAGGACGCAATCCTTACTGCCCTTACTACCACTCTGTAAAAAACCTGTAAGACATCTCCAAAGTCCTGGATACTACACCCCGGAAAAGAGAGGGGGCAGAATATTTTTTTGCGAGGTTTTCAGAGGTTTTCAGAGGTTTTCAGAGATATACATCAGTCAGTTGGGGGATACTAAATATCGCGACGGTGGGAATTCACCTCAGCATTGTGCTATTCTGATGAATTGTCTCCCAGCCACTGTCGCAGAGGCGATAAAAACTAACAATATGGAGCGGTCAGACAAGTCTCAGAGCCAAATGGCCCATGCAGTTAAATGCAGTTAAAGGACGACAGATGGCGCAATGGGCTAAGTGTTCTGCTGGTGACTGGAAGGTAGCCGGTTCGAATCCCACTTGGAGTGCCTACTACGTTGTGTCCTTGGGCGAGACACTTCACCCACCTTTGCCTGTGTGTGAATGTGAATGTGTGTGAATGATTGGTGGTGGTCGGAGGCGCTGATTAGCTACCGCTGATTAACTGATTAGCAGCCACGCTTCCGTCAGTCTGCCTCAGGGCAGCTGTGGCTACAAAAAGTAGCTCACCACCACCAAGTGTGACTGAGGAGTGAATGAATAATGCGATGTAAAGCACTTTGAGTATCTAGAAAAGTGCTATGTAAATCCAATCCATTATTATTATTATTATTTACTGGAAGGATGGTAACGGACTGGAGAGTCAACTCCAGGTTAAGGTGAAAACGGAGTATGTAATGAAAAAGGAAGGACCGAAAGCTGGTCCAATCCACGATGAATACCAGATTTAATTGTGTCCAGCAAGGCCATTAGAGCAAGGAGTGCTACACTGACAATGAACCTGTTCTGGTATTACAAATTGCGGGAAAACATTGTACCTTCATAGTGGATACAGGGGCATCTGTGTCATCCATTCAGTCCACTCACAACCTGCCCAAATCCGACATGACTCAGAGACTATCTGGATTCCAAGGACAGATCTATCAATACTTATCTTTATGCCAGTCGCAGTAACATTCCTGAACGAGACAGTATAGCATCAGTTTGTAATCACCACAGGCTACAGCAGAGTATGCTGAGGTGCCTTTGGAATTGTGGAAGCAGGAATCTGAGGATGCCCCGCATATAAGAAAGAAAGTGAACTTCCCATCTCATGCATCTTTGTCATCTCTGAAGGCTCCCATGTTGATTCTTGCATAGCTCTTCCTATGTAGCTCTTCCACAATCATCCTCGTACCATTGCATAGCTTTGGGGGTTCCAAGTTTCTCATTAACATTGGAAATCCTTTTTTCAACTTTAACCATATAAACATATAACAATTACAGCACGGAAACAGGCCCTCTCGGCCCTTCCAGTCCGTGCCGACCATTTGTTTTCCCCTAGTCCCATCTACCTGCACTCAGACCATACCCCTCCGTTCTCTTCATGTCCATATACCTATCCACTTTAGTCTTAAATGTTAAAATCGATCCTGCCTCCACCACTTCTGCTGGAAGCTGATTCCACACAGCCACCACCCTCTGAGTAAAGAAGTTCCCCCTCACGTTACCCCGGCCCGAAACCTCTGTCCCGTAATTCTCATGTAACATGCCTTCTTGTTTGAATCTTCCCTACCCTCAATGGGAAAAACGTATCCACGTCAAACTCTGTCTAACCGTACCCCTTTCAGGACATCATTTTAAAGACCTCAATCAAGTCCCCCCTTCTGCGCTCCAAAAGAAATAAAGCTACCTAACTTGTTCAACCTTTCTCTGTAACATAGTTGCTGGAAACCTGGCAACATTCTAGTAAATCTCCTCCTGTACTCCTCTATTTTGTTGACAACCTTCCTATTAACTAGGCGACCAAAAATGTGTAGCACCATCACCTCAGAATTGGTCTTAACCAATGCCTTTAGCAGGATGGAAACCATTACTTCCCCTAACAAGCAGGTGCAGATTCAATGCTCTCTGATTTATAAAGTCCAGCACATTCCAAAGGCTTTCTTTACGCGCGAGCCCTATCTTACATGCAATTCCACCTTCAGGGACTATGCACAGTTATTCCTAGATCCCTCTGTTCCACAGCATTCCTCAATTCCCTACCATTTACCATGTACGCCCTATTTTGATTGATCTGCCAAGATGTAACACTTCACAACTTGGCAGCATTAGACTCCGTCTGGCCAATCTTGTGTCGGCCCGGCGGGAAGGGCCAATGGCCAAATCTCTCTGGGGTGGACTTGTGAATTGATCGTGGGCGTGGGTCTGATGGGGGCGGGGGGGGGGCGGAGGGGAGGGTATATCATCTATCTCTTTCTTTCTATATACCTTATCTAGAGCGCGAGCGCGAGCGAGTGCAGTACTTACTTAACCAATTTTTCCACCCCATCATCCAGATCATTGATGTACATAGACAAATACTATCTCTCTATGACCCAACACAGATCCCTGAGGCACACCCACTGGTCACCGGGCTTCCAACCTGACAAACAGCCATCACCAATACTCCTGACATCACCCATTCATCCACTGTAGAATCCATCTTTCTACTCCGCCGATTAACACCAAAGATCGAATCTTCTTAACCAAACCTACCATGGGGAACCTTGTCAAAGGCCTAAACTGAAATCCATATAGACAAACACCACTCATTTACCCCTCATCAATTTCCAAGTTTACCGCTTCAAAAAATTCATGAAGGTTTTGTCAAACATGACCTTACCAGGCACGGAAATCCATGTTGACTGGATCCTTGATCAGACCCTGTTTATCCAGATGCTTATATATATTTATCTCTAAGTATCCTTCCATTAATTTGCCCACCACTGACGTCAAACTAATAGGTCTAATTCAAATTTCTCAGTTGAAAATGACAGGAGCACAATTTTTATATGACTCTCAAACCTCGTTTATTTCACTGATAACCAAATTCTGAATCCATATGGTAGATTTTTGATGATTACGGTCTACTTCATAACCTCTGTCGCGCTCTTAGATCTTGTTAATGGGTGGAAAATGTTTATGCACCTAATACTAATCACCCGGAATTTTTTATACAGTTAATCACATCTTTTCCTAATTTAAATGAACATCTTTTGATAATGGGTGGAGATTTTAACTACCGTTTGAATCCCACGATGGACAGATCTGCATCTGATCATGTGCTTCCAAATAAAACCACTAGTTTTAACAATTATTTTTTACTTGACTCTGGAATGTTAGAAATCTGGAGATTCCTACACCCAAATGCCAAATAATTTTATTTTTTCTCTCATGTATATCATAGTTATATCTCTGTTGTTAATGAACCCATCATGGAGGAAAAAATACAGAAAGCAATCCTCTCGATGAATTAGAATCATAGAATCATAGAAAATAGGAGCAGGAGTAGGCCATTCGGCCCTTCGAGCCCGCACCGCCATTCAATATGATCATGGCTGATCATCCAACTCAGTATCCTGTACCTGCCTTCTCTCCATACCCCCTGATCCCTATAACCACAAGGGACACATCTAACTCCCTCTTAAATAAAGCCAATGAACTGGCCTCAACTACCTTCTGCGCAGATGAATTTCCACATACTCACCACTCTCTGTGTGAAAAAAGAATCTTCTCACTGGGTCCTAAATAGACATCCCCCTTATCCATAAACTGTGAACTCTTGTCCTGTACTTCCCCACAATTGGGAACAATCTTCCTGCCATCTAGCCTGTCCAACCCCCAAGAATTTTGTAAGTTCCACTATAATATCCCCCCCACAATCTCCTAAATTCCAACGAGTACAAGTGAGTCTATCCAGTTAAAGAGTCTATCTGATAAAGCTCCCGGTTTAGAAGGGTATACAGTGGAATTTTTTAACGTATTTTTCTAAGTTTACTGTCCCCCTGGCTAGCAGGTTTTAAAATCATGTTTTTAATGAATGTATAACTACAAACCTTTTATGAAGCATCTATTTTCTTTAAATTCTTAACAAAAATAAGGACCCTACAGACGTGACATCATATAGACCTATATCACTGTTAAATAATGATTCAAAATTCTTTTTTAAAATATTAGCTATGAGATTGAATATATATTACCGCATATTATTTCTGAAATATCAGACAGGTTTTTTTATAAAAATCGATACGATACTTTAACGTTAATGATTAATGAATATTTGTTATAATACAGCGTCAATAAAAACTCCCGAAAAAGAAAAAAAAAAGATAGAATGTGTCTTTTCACTTGATTGCTGAGTAGACGTTTGATAAGTAGAATGGTAATATTTATTCAATACAGCTAAAAATTTGAGATTGGCCCAAATTTTTATCTGTTCAAAATTTTATTACAAGGTAGTACCTGAGAAAATTAAGAATGAATTGGGAAAGAGAACTTCAAACTTCTACAGAGAAATGGAGAGGATTCTACATTAGTTAAGACTCTCTTCAATGTGTGCAAGACACGTTTCTGATACAATTAAGGTAGTTTCACAGAGCTCATATGTATCAATAGATAAGTTAGCCATTTTTATGGTCATACAAATCCTATCCGAACAGAGTAATTCTGAAGTGGGCTACCCTGACCATATGTTTGGTCTTAGCCCACATATTTTGGAAAAAACATTGGAAATAAATTTTGATACTATATCTGTAGTTTTAGGTATTGATTTACAACCCATCCTATACTGCAATTTCTGGGGCTACAATGTTTAGATTCTACTCATCTTCCCGTTCAGCCCATGGCTGATTGCTATTACTACATTTATTGCCAGATGATCAATTTTATTAAAATGGAAAGACACTAATCCTCCTAACCACACTTCACTGGTACTCTGAAACGATATCATGTTTAAATTTAGAAAACAAAATTGTGATAACATTTTGAAACCCTTGGTTAATTTGATTGGAACTTGGGAAGCTTCAACAATATTTTCACATGATATAAATGTTCCCTCTCGCAACCATTATAATTATTTTACCTTTATACAGTTGGAACGGACTTACGACAAACAGGATCTAACTTGTTGAAAATTCTTTGCAGCCCAGATTTTGGTTGCTTATTATTAGTTTAGGGGGTTTTGTTTTTCTCTTTTTTCTCTTTTTCTCTTTTTATCGTTAAAAAAAGTATAAACATAGTTTCTCTTTTAAAACACAACTGTATTTACATAGAGACAATACACAATACATTTATTGTCATTTGCACATAATGTTCGAAATGAAATGTCAGCAGCATGCAATAATAAAGAACACACAAATGCACAATAAAAATGTAACATAACATCCACCCAGCATTCGTCACTGTGGTGGAAGGCACAAACATTTTGCGATTTCCTCCTCGCACTTTCCCCCGTGGTCGGGACCTCAACCCTCCCAGCCACTCCGCTGCAGGCGTCCAGACAAGGTAAAGACGAAGGTCGGCTCCTCCCACCGAGACCACGGCTTCAGGCTGGTTACAGGCCGGCGGTTGAAGATTTACAGTTCCCGCCACAGCCAGAAGCACCACATACAGCAGGGCCGACGGTTGAACTCCCCTCTGGGGGTGTTGTAAGTCTTCACGCTGGACCCCGCGGTAATAAGTAGGCCGCGGGACGGTGGTGGTGGCTCCTTCTTACCCCCTGGGTCCCCCACGAGAAACCCGCTGCAGACACCGTTCCCCGCTGGAGCCCTGCAGACTGCGGCATTCAGGTCAGCCGCGGGCCAGCGAAAGGAAGCGCTCCCCTCCGGCGAGACCCCAGCGAGGGCTCGCCCGCTCCCCGCCGAGTGAATAATAGATTTTATTTTGTTGAAATATAGAATCTCCACTGCTTAGAATTCATACAACATGCAGCAGTAGAGTTGTAACAACCAGGAAACCAGGCGCCATCAGCCCTTCTTACCCATTCAACCCAAGGTGCGCCATTCTAAATGAACCCATTTTCTGCTTTTGGCCCCTTTCCCTCCAAACCTTTCCTATCCATCGGTGGGTTCAATGGTGCAGCGGTAGGGTTGCTGCCATCACAGCACCTTACACCAGGATCATCCTGACTACGAGTGCTGTCCTGTACGAGTTTTGTACTTCTCCCCATTGCCACATGGGTTTTGTCCGGCTGCTCCAGTTTCCTGACACGACTCCAAAGATGTACAGGTTGAAGGCTAACTGGGTTTAGTAAATTGTCAATAACAAATATGCGTGTAGGATAGTGCTAGTGTGCGGAGAGATCACTGGTCAACGCAGACATGTGGGCCCGAAAGGCCTGTTTTCCACGCTGAATCTCTAAAGTCCTAAAGTCTATCCTTGTACCTGCTCAAGTGTCCCTTTAAATTCTTTAATGAATTGGGCAACCGATGTCCATGTTGTTTGTCATACCTTGCAATTATTATCAATGACTGTAGAGGAGAGCTCATTGAGTTTACCAGTTTGTGTTTAGTTTATTGTCACTGTACCGATGTATACAGTGGAAAAAAGCTTTTATGTTGCGTGCTATCCAGCAGTGGAAAGACTACCATGATGACCATCAAGCCTTCCAAAACAGGATAAAAGGAAAATAATTATTGCCAGATAGCCCAAAAAAGGTCCGATCAGAGATAATCTCTGGACTGCTCTCTGGTTGCGGTAGGATGATTCAGTTCCCTGATAACAGCTGGGAAGAAAAGTCCCTAATCTGGAGGTGTGTTTTTTCACACATCTATAACTCTTGCCCTGATGGGAGAGGGGAAAAGAGGGAGTGCCAGAGAGCGCCCAATCTTGATTATGTTGCTGGCCATGCCGAGACAGCATGTAGGAATAAATGGAGTCTATGGAAGGGAGGTTTGGTTTGGTGATGGGGTCTAGGGCAGAGTCCACGTTCTCTTGTACTTTCTTGCTGTCCCTTGTATGGAGCCCGTTCCCAAACCATGCTGTGAATGTCAGCCAATAACAGTGGTGCAGCGTAGAGTTATGCTGCCTTACAGCGGCATAACCCGAGTCCCGATCCTGACTACGGGGTACTGTCCTGTACAGAATTGGTTACATTTGCCCCGTGACCTTGATGGTTTTTCGGCTTCGGGGCTCTGGATTCCCCACACTCCAAAAACTTACAGGTTATAAGCTAATTGTCTTGGTTAATTGTATATTTTCCCTAGTGGGTGTGTAGGATATATGTAAATGTGCGGGCATCCGCTGGTCCGGAGTGGAAACCGGTGGGGCAAAGCCTGTTTTTCTCACTGTTTTCTCAAACTCACATAAAATGCTTTTCTATGCCATATGTGTAGACGTTGGTGAGAGTTGTTGGGGATATTTTCGTACTTCCTTACCTTCGAAGGAAGTATGAGGCCTTGAGTGTGCCTGGGTGGTCCAGGAGAAGTATCCGAAACAGTGAACACTGAAAGTGTTTACATTGTTCTATACACCAAATGCAGCACATCACATTGGAAGTTAGTACAGGTGAATCGTTATCCAGACCTAGAATATGTTGGGGTCCCTGGATGACAGGAAGGTATGGAAGGACAAGTCCATAAGGCCATTATTCATAAGTGATAGGAATAGAATCAGGCTCCTTTCATAAATATGTATGAAAAAAAAAAATAAATAAAATTAATATAAGAATGAGGGATGGTCCCCCAATGCAAATATTCACTTCACCACCAATTCCCAATATTCTGGAGCGGCTAGTTATGGTAAGTGGGCTGAAGGGACATGTTTCCAGAATGGCTAACATGATATTGTGGGCCAAATGGATTCTAGGGTTGACAGCTCAATCACTCAAGCCTGAAGTGCCTGGCACTCACTCACGGCTGGGAGGCCTAGCATGACTCCTGGCTATTCCTTGAAATTCCCATTTCAAGCAAGGGGCAAGGCCACCAATTCGAGTGCAGTTTCTTATCACTTCAAGGCAGGGTTTGCATGCCACCAACTACAATTGCAGTTTCATACCACTTCAAGCAGGTGCAAGGCCACCGAATCCAAGTTGCATTTTTCATTCCACCTCAAGCAGGGTGCCGCCGGGCATGGCCACCAAATGCTAGTGCTGTTGAAAATGCCATTTAAAAACAGAGTGTAGTGCCACCAAATTTCTTTATTTTTTAATTTATTTAAAAAATATTTTTATTAGAAGTAATGTACAGCATTTATAAACCAAGAATAACATAATACATTTCATGATACAACTTCTTGTTTTAAAATTTAATAATAGAAAATAGCAGTAGCAAACAAAAGAGAGTGAGCAGAGGAGAAAGTTTAGGTAAGGTAGTGATTATTGAAAGTTCATGAAAAGTAGAACAGAGCCCATAAAGGATGTAAAGCACGAGAAAGAAAGAAATAAAAAAATAAATATAAAGAAAATAAAAGGGATAACCTTGCTTTGTATCTTTACACACCCCTCACCTGGTTCTGAAACAATTTAATTCCAGACTTATGTTGCACCATTATGCTTGTAATAAGTCGATAAAGAGACCAAATCTTAAGAATTGGTCAGATTTGCCGTGCCTAGAGCGAATCTCATGCTTCGAGGTGTTAAACATTTTCAGACATATTTGAAATCCACATTTTAAGCGTGGGTGTGGGTGCATTTTTTCCAGAATTTTTTGGCATACGTTTTTTTTGCCGTTATTAAGCCATAGTTGAGGAAACACTTTGGGGAACGAAATCAGCTCAAAGCCGACTTCCAATGTTCCAAAGTATATCAGTTCTACATTGGGATTCAGTTTTATTTTAGAATAATTTTTTGTGAAATTTTCAAAACATTTATTCCAAAATAATGGAGTTTTTAGCAAACGTACAAAGGAGAGTGGCTATGGTTGCATTTTGAGATAAACATTTATCCACAGATGGTAGAGGAAACAAAAGAAAATAAGGTGAAGGCATTTGGTAATTTTTTTATTCAGTTTAGTTTTCGAGTAATATAATCTATGAAATTTTAAATTGAACAAGTATATGCCTTACATTGATCGAGCATTATATGCACATAAGCAGTGTTATTATTTTATCCCACACTCTTTCAAGATATTAAGATAGGTTCTTGTTTCCCAATCTCTTCTAATTGTGTAATACTATCTCTCTATG
>CM069131.1:187842420-188089415 GCA_035221665.1 Okamejei kenojei
CCCTCGCTCGCCAGCCTCCCCCACTCCACTCGCCATCACCCCACTGGCCCACCCCACCAGCAAAATTATAAACATTCATCAAACATACAGGTATAGTTGGTGTGATGAACCAGCAGAACAAAGATCTTATATCTTAGCAGCAACTCCGGCATGATTAATCTTTCCGATTTTTTTCGTTAATTTCGATTTAATGATTTCCTATTTTAATATTTATTTGCGCCCGTTTATTTGTGGCCTATCATAAACGACTGATCTCTATGGGGTTCGTCCAATCACCGACAACCATACCCTTAAAATTCCCGTCCCAACAATAATCTGTTTCTCCCTCCCTCCATCCCAATCCGCCGCCGTCTCCAAGGCATATGTCCAATCACATAATTGCCTAGGTACACAGTGTCAGCCGATAAAAAAAAAAATCAGACACAGACTCTCTAACTGGGCCTTATGTTCATCACCGACCTGCTTCCTCACTAAAGCAGACATGGCAGCAGCCAACACAACCACACACAACAGAGACACGAGTTCCCCCCCCCCCCCCCCCACCCACCCCCCCCCCCTCCCAACCTCAGCTTCACGAGGGATACACAAAACGCAGGAGAACACTCAGGCGGAGCCGCTGCTCTAAGGAGCGCACGGAGATAGCACGTTTGTTGTGGCATTGTCCTTCTATAAAACATCAGGCTATCACGGACCCATCAGTACCCTTATTTCCTAAACCTTTCATCCCTGGAGATGTGAGAGGACGTGTTCCTGTGTGTGTGAGTGTGCGCGTTATTGTGTGGAGTGGTTGTATAAACATATCACGACTTATTTGATAATGTACTCGTTCATCCATCTTTCAATAGAGCATGTCAAAATGTGAGTTAATACATTGTTTATCATGTATTCACCACCAATGAACTTCATTATTTGTAATGTTTACATTATGCGCTAGCGGCTTCAGGTAGTGAGACCAGACGTCTTGCCATCAATCAGAATAACTAAACTTTGCTTTGCATATAAATATTAAGGTTTATTGTCCTGACCAAATTTAGGTTTTAAGAAAGTATGATTACTATTTGTGCTCTGGAAAGGTTGGCATCTCCTGGCGCAGTGGTGAGGGTTGCCGGGCCCCAGTGGACGCGCGAGCGCAGTAGGGGGAGGTATCCGGCCCCCGAGCCGCGCGAGCGCAGTGGGGGAGGGTTGCCGGCCGGCGCCATTTTCGAGCCACGCCACGCCCGGACCCAGAGCCCCGGCGGCGCCGGCCCTCGCGTTCAACGCTCTTTCTTGCCGCCAGCCACGGCCGCCGCTGCAGCCCCCACTCACCGGGCACTGACCCCCACCCCACCCAGTGCGCAGGCGCAGACCCCGCCAGGCAACCTGGGCAATGCGCTTGTGCCGCACGCCAGCCCGCCGTCACCCGATGATCTAGCCACCAGGGCGCACGCAGCATAGCCGCCGGCAACAACCCCAAGAGTGAGGAGAAATGTAGGTGAGTCTAGTACAAGTTTATTCAAAGTTTAACATAGAATTATATAATGTTTCAGCATACATGTACCTTTTTGTCTATCTACGGGTTATGGCTTTTCACATATTAAGTCTTCACATTGAGAATTGTTGCTTGTTACCACGTAAAGCGCCGCGACATATTTATGAATTTTCATAAAAAAATTGGTCATGTTGGGGGAAATATAAAGAATTTTTGACAATCATAATGTTGGAGGTCTGAGGTATTCTAATCCTATAATGGTTGAATAAAGAAACTGTTTATTTCGTCGACGTTGGTGCCTCAACAGTATGCACATTACTCAACTGAACATATATATGTACACACACACACAGTGTATAGATAAGGTATTAGAGTATGACCTATATAAGTCAAGTTAAATCAACAACTGGAGAGGGGTGATGTGTATGCCGTATTAAAGGGGATTAGGAGGCCCATGAGGGAGGACTGTCCAAAGTTGATGACAAATCAACCCCCGCGTGGATGACCGAGGTATACAATAATGGCAGGTAATGTATGGGAATAATACAGGAACGGAGCAGGATCAGTCATTCCAAAGAAGAAGCACTGAATACTACGGTAGAGTAAGGTGTGCCCGAGTTTACAAGGAACGCCAGGATCAGTATAAACATAACAAAGCTGACGTACATTGTTGAGAAAATGTAAAGTATAGACGCAAAGAGGATGTAAAATTGTTTATAAACAGAAAGCTAACAAAAGAAGCACTAACAAGGCAATAACGGGACAATTGACAGCGGTACACAGTAAGCTGGCCAATCCCGGAAGTGGCGACTGCTGGCAGCTTGCGGCGCGCCTGCAGTCCGCTGTCATTTTATTTATTTTTGTGTTTTCTTGTGTCTGTTTTAAGTTAAATTTAGTTTATATAGGCTGTGTAACTGTGGGGGGGAGGGGGTGGGGGGTGTTGGTGGATACGCAAAGTTTAGTCTCGCCCTTCTGAGGTGCTCTTTTCTCTTGTCGTGTCCCCCCGTCACCTGCTTCCAACCTGTGCTGAGTGCTAATGGCGGAGCTGGCGTCCTCGAGGCTGTGGCGGCGGTTATTCCTCTGTCATATAAGCCGTTATCAGCATTCCGCGCGGGCGGGCGGCGGCCCGGCTTCAAGCTGTGTGAGCTCCAGCGGCATTCCACGGTGGGCGGTCCACAGCCGACCCTCGGCTTCAGAGCTGAGGTGGCTCTCAGCCTGTTTCCATGGTGGCGTTCCTGCGGCGACCCCCGCATCAAGCTGTGGTGCTTCCAGCATCAGGCGACGGCGGTGGCGGCAGCCCGTCTTCGGAGCTCGGCCGCGGCCTCGTGACGACAACATCAGGCCTGGGATCGGCCTCAGCACCGATGGATATCAAGGAGGGAAGAAGAAAAGACTTTAAGACTTATGCCTTCCACCACAGAAGGAGGTGCCTGGGGGTGAACTCACAGGGGTGTGGATGTTTAATATGTGTTTTAAGGTGTGTTTCGTTTTTATTATATTAAGACTGCAAGGCAACCTAAAAATTGTTCAGGCCGCATAGACTGATTGACAATAAAGAATACTTTGAACTTTGACTTAGACTTGAATATAAAAGGAGGTTAGTAAAAAGCGTCTTAGGTATACTGAATACGAAAAAAATAGTTAAGCACCAAAGTTGACCCTTGAAGACGGAAACTTTATTAAGGCAATTAGGAAATCGCAGTATGTTTGAACAGGTACTTTGGTTCCATCTTCACTGAGGAAGACACACTAACAATCCTTCCTGAATTCTCATGGATGGGCCAGAGGATCAGGGTCAGGAGGAATTGAAGGAAAATGTCCCATTAATCAAGGATGATATGTGTATGGCTTCTGACCGATTGAGTGAATGATGAATAAATACCACCAGGGCTGATGGTCCTCATCCCATGGAACTTTAAAGAAGTGGCTCTATAAATCGCAGATGCAATGGTTAATATTTGCCAATGTTCGATAGATTCCGGATCATTACCTGTGGTTTGCGTGCAGCTAATGGTATCGCCACATTTTAAGATTAGGCGGGAGAGTGAAAATAGGTCTATTATAACCAATAGCATAACATCGGTGGTGGGGACGATGCTGGCGTCCATTATACAAAGAATGAAATAGGGGCCATTAGGATAGCATAACAGGCAGGATAGGTACCGACAGCATGGTGTTTACGAAAGGTGGCAACTCATGCTTGACTAATCACCTTAAGGTTTTTGAGAAAGCAACCGGAAAAGGTGAACCAAGAGATCCAGTGCCCTGACTTTCAGAAAGATTTGATATGTCCCACATCCGGAGATTAGTGGGTAACATTAGGGCCCCATGGTTATTGAGCGTCTAGAGTGCTGACATGGATAGAACATTAGTTGGCAGATGGAACAAACACACGTTAGGGATTAACGCAGTCCCCGTTCAAATGGCAGCAGTGACTAGTGGGTTGCCGCAAGGTCAGTGCTGGGAACTGCAGCTATTTTACATTATACCCAGATATTAGATGAACGGGATTCATAGTAACATTACATATTTTGCAGGTGACACATAGCAGTGTAGGCTGTGATCACCTGTGAGTAGATGGTATGCTAGAATTAGCAATGGGACCAGGACAGGTTGGGTGGCAGTTGGGATCTAAGCATAGGCAGGATGCATTTTACATGTGGATCCAATGATTGTACAGGCTCTTGACAAGCAAACGCACTAAGCAGATTAACTATCTAATGTGTCCAAGATGTGAAAAGGGACAGGTACCACCGGGATCAGGGGGACCATGTTCATCAGTTCCCTGAAACTAAGCCTGACAAGACAAGCAGGCCTATGACTCAAAGCGATATGGCATAATATCCTTTAACACACAAGAGGCGTGAGTATAGATATAAAGAGTCCTTCTGTAGAGGCATTAGTGAGGCCACACCTGGAGTATTGTGTGCAGTTTTATTGTCCCCTAATTAGATGATGAACATTCTTTGCATTGAAGGAGATGTATCGTACCAGTTTACAAGGTTACAATTCCCCCGGAATGCAGGACCAGAGATTGTGGAATGATGTATAGGAACTGGGGTACACTCTATTCTGTGAGTGCTGCGGTCATTGCCGTGAGGGTGGGGGGGGGGGGCATTAAATTTTTTTTTTACCATAGCAGTTCATTACCCATGTAAGTACCAAAATGCATAACCAGTTGACTGTGTAAATAACATCCGAATATTTGATAATTTAATGTCAGCGCTTCATTCCCCTTGCATCTCGCTCTTCCTCTCTCCCTCCCTTGTGGTAATGGCATCAGCCAATGTATCTGACAAGCTAACGTTGTGAGGTAAGACCAGTAACGGGTGGGGGTGTGGCGATCCAACCGGCACCACTCGGTTGCCAGTGTCAGCAATGCCGTCTTGACTGACCATCTCTTTATGAGCAAGGACACTATGCCCTTGGAGACAGCGGCGACCTCTAGTGTCGAGAGGACCCGTAAATGATGAAGTACGAATTTTTATAAAGGCAACTGGTCGGTCTGATTAGGCCTTACCCCATCCCCCATAAAGGACAGCGGGTTGATTGGCCGCCCAATTTATCGAAACAACAATTGAGCAATAGGAAAACCATAAACAATAATCGGAAAAACTAACCATTAACAACCAAAAAAATCGTAAAACGAATATCATCTATCTGCACGGAAAGATTCCTGACCCCCCGCAATCTACGTATCTTTGATTCTCAGTTCCTTTCCCATTGAAAAGAAGTGACACCCAGGGCCCCATAACAACAGCTCAAATCCACCATCCAACCCTCCCCAGAAGCAGGATGCTTGCGCTGCATTGCTACTTCCCTTCCCTCCACAGATGCTAGCAATAGCCACGCTGAGTTCCGTTCCTACCGCTCTGTTTTTTTCAGTGTTTCGCTTGAAATAAATAGTTAGACCAACAGGCTTTGGACCCCATCAGTGAGACTCTTGTAGGCAAGCGACTACTGGAGTAGACGTCCCTTCTTTACCCTACTGCACTGAAACTCATGTCAGTGAAAAGCACTTGTGATTGACTGCAGAAGGGTCTCGACCCAAAATGGAGCCAACAACCCACAAACACCCACAGAGGCCGCTGCTGCCCGTCCAGTTGAGATCCAAAGCACAGCCCGTGTCCACCTTCAAGAGCTCCCGAGCCAACAAAACGCACAGAGTGCGGAGAACATCAGCGGTCCCGGCGGGTTGCACCCCCCGTGGAGGAAAAAGACCAGGAGTCCTTTGGGGGCCACGTGTCCCCCTCCCCCCATCAACACATTCCCCAACAGTGAAGGATCCGCAGTTGGCAGGCAGAGGACGCCACCTCCGCAATAACCGCCAATGAATCGGATTGGCCCGAGGGAGGCGTGAGGGTGCAAGATAGAAGTGAGAGAGCTTGATAGAGATCCAAAGGTTCAGATTTCTGCTCCCCCTAAGAGCCCTCGCTGAAACATCGGGAGTAATTTCAAATCTATATAACTTACCTAATAATACGACGGCCGACAACTCAAAGTCGAAGCCACACGTGAACCATGGATTTACACTCGTTAAAACAAACCGCTTACTTTGACTAGGAGTTAGCGGGCTGCCATTAGGGTCTCCCGTCCGTCCTGCGGTTTAAACAACTGTTTGCTATCATGCTTCAGGAAGGAGCGGGTGGTCTTTATGGTGAGAGCCCAGAGACGTAGCAAACGTAGCCCACATCCCTAAATCCGATGGCTCGAGCAGAACGCCAGAGTCTGATGAGGGGCCAAGACGAATAAGACAGTCATTAAGAGACATGTGGCCAAATATCCCCACAGGAGCTGGTGAAAGAAATGACTTTATTGTTGCCCTTACAGCGCAATTCATTCCTCCACCACACTCTCCAATCTCATGGAGACTGGAAACCAAATATCCTATAGGCGGACAAGATAGAGTCCACAAGTCCACCACTCTCCGGAACAACGACCGAGCCCAATTAGGGTATATTGTAGCGAGCAGCACCATTTCTGTAACCGTCTTCTTTCTGTATACGCGCTATTAGTTTTCTTTGCTTTTGTCCGTCACCTCCAACCAAACCACCTTCACAAACAAACCGCATCTTTTCGTCACTAGCCAGGCACACATCTAGCAGCTTTCTCTTCTGTCCTAGTCTCATATGCAGGTGTCACCATTTTTTGGTTATGAAGGACATGTATCCTTTTAAACTTAGACCAACTATCTTTATATATTAAATAAATGGCTCATCTGAAAAACCACAATCTTCCCTGTCTCTGCCCCTGTATATTGAATTTTGTTTTTATGCGACAATATATTGATTATGATGGTTTTTGGGCCATCGGTTATCACCAGTCCTTCTACCTTCCGCTGAACAGACTAAAAAAAAACATCCCGAGGATTTTTCGTGGGTGAAGGGTTTGACACAACTATAGATGATTTTTTATTTATAGTTTATGAGGGTTTAAAAACTGGGGAGTTGACGACATCTTCGGACTGTCCAATCACTCACCAGGACGATTGAAGGGTTACGGGGGAAGGACTTACACCCCCCCGGTATGGCCTGACTGGATTCAGTCACCCTGCATACCAAAGATTGCGAGTGGTGAGAGGGCCACGAAAGAGAGAGGGGGAACTGGGGGATGTGCGCGCCGGTCAATCACCTCAGCTATGAAGGTGTAACGGTGGGGAAGTGGACTAAAAAACCCCGGAAGCCTGGACATGACTTCAGTCAACCACTCAGAAAATAGCGAGGCGAAGCGTTGCCACGAACTCTCATTAACTAAAGGCTGTAGCAACACATTCCACAACTTGTAAACAAAAAACTGTGAGGTGTGCTATGTACTTGCAATCAATTCTCAATTTGTAGACCTGCATAGTACATGCACAGCGGCTGTGGCACCGCCAGTGTCCCTGTGAATAATGTACAATAATTGAGTTGGTTTGGTGTTGGGGCCAGGCCACTAATCTAGTAATTATGGCCGCATATAGCGACCCTATTTCCATCAAATCACCTAGTCCCTTTTGCCCAATTTTAATTAATCATACACCCAACGCCATTTAAGCCCAGGATGGCATTATGTTGGGGGCCCAATAGTTCACCGGCCAGGCACTAGCCAAGTGGCCCGGAAAAGAAATACAGAAAAGTGGCTTTGTAGTGGCTTTCTAACGCACTGATCATAGACCACACGATTTTTTGGGTAAGTAACCCCCCTGCGGCGTCGGCCCATCAGGCAAGAACTAGCAAAGACGAAGGTCCCTTAGAGCCCTTAAGTAAGTATTTTTTTTCACCCCTGCCAAGTATAAATAATACATAACCCCTGGGTCTCCCCTTCGCCCTGCAAATTTGGAATCCCAGGAGATTACTGCCAGGATAGTATTTCCATTTCCTCCATCAATTGGCAGTTATCCTGCAGAAAAATATGAAAAAATGTCTATAAAAATTTGATTCACTAAATCGTAACTTATCAACTCTACTAATAAAACTCTATAAAACCTACTTTACCATTACGATATTCGCTACTCTAATAAAAACTACCCCTTTTAACTGCCTTGTTCCCAACCCTCGATCTCACAGGAGCTCACCAGATTATGGGGTAGAAATTTCTGTTCTGGCAGTTATCTGAACGCCAGCCGCCCACACTTGGCCTGAGTGACTGAGTCTGCCATACTAGAATAACAGGCGGCCTGAGTGATATGAAGGCTGCCACCCATGACCCATTCGGTTACGGTCCATTCCATTCGGTTCGGAAGCCAACATGTCCATACGAGCAGAGAGCCCTATGGAAAAACACTCTGTCCCTTTCCGGCTCACAACACCCATTAATAGCGCTCCAGATAGCCACCTCCCTCCTCCGCACTACTCCTCGCACCTATCGCCTCCCTCCCACTGGTGTCCACCAATATTGGGATAGTGTTAGTGAGGTGGAATACGCGTGTGGTTTATGTGACCTAGCCCACCCCGTGTTTTACCCCAGGGACCGTCAGCCACACTGCCCGCCCACTTAGATCTAGTACCACATATTACCATTAGGTAGGAGCTCCAGAAAATCTTTAACCCGTTAATGCCAACCGCCCCCCCAACCCGCATAACACGTATTCCCCCTCCCTCCCGCCCCACCCCGCCCCACTGACCCCCCCCCCCCTATCACCCCCCCCCCTCCCCCCCCTCCAAAACCCCCCCCCACCATCCCCCCATTACCAAAAAACACCCCCCCTCCCACCCCCTTCCTTCCGACTTGGACACGGAGCGACGCCTGCCCCTTTTTTTTGTTACAACCTCTATTTCCTTTGGGGGGATTTTATTGGGTTTCAATTCCCTCCCTTACCATATTCCGGACGTGTTCAATAGTATGCATGTCGAATATTATGTCATCCTTCAACACCATGATCATGGTCACATCAATGGCCCGACTCCGCTCTGGCCGCACAAGCCATAGAGACTGAGTGTGTGTGCGTGTGTATGTTTGGGCGGAGTTCCTGAGGGTCGATGAGCCAGCAACCAAGAGACGAGCGAACGCGTGGACCTGAAGTATGAAAGCAACGATTATAGAGTCAGGGGAACGAGGAACAAGAGTTATCGACGGTACTACAAGGACAAAATATGAAATGGAAGAGTTGCCTAATAGCATCCTTCTCCCCCCCGTTTCCCGTTCAGTGACTGACAGTCTGAAGTAGGGTCGCCGCGACTACGGACCCGTAAATGTCAACTATTCCGCTCTGTATCGTTGCGATTCGTCTGTATGTCCACTCTTGGCTCTCACAGTGGTTTTAGTCGCGCAGGTTTTAGCTGCAATTTTCCGCACGGTTGGGAACTGGAAAAAATATAATTGGGAACGTTGTGACCCCGAATAACCCCACCACCACCAACCTAACCCCCACCCTTGGCACATCACTGGGCAGGACTTCATGATGCTGAGGAGATTTGAGTGGGGCTGGGCTGTAAATTAACTCTGGATTTTTGACGAAAGAGAGGACACCTGGTATTCCCATAGAAGATTATTTAGGTTTGGGGGACATGTTAGAAGTGAAGGAAACATGAACACAAGATGGTGGGGGAGTCAAGAACGCCTTGGCCCACAGAGTTCATAATATTGGGTAAAGACAATTATAGAACGAGTACAGAGGAAACACATTTAAAACCGTATAACAAAACACATTAAACCCACATAAGGTTGTAGTCTGAGAGGAATTTCTCTGCGACAGAGGGCGTGAGGCGTTTCACACTGGGATTAATTCAAAGAGAGCTAAAGTAGGTCTCTTAATACGATGACGGAGTCAGGGGATTAGGGGAGAAGGCCGGAAAGGGGTTAACTGATTTGTGGGAACACATTGTTCACATTATAAGGGGGTGGCTTTGGCTCGAAGGGCTGAATGGGGCCTTTTCCAATCGTGCTCCCTTTTTGTCTAAAAGTCTATTTCTACTATAAATCTATCAAAAAAATACTTGGTAACATCCAGTCCATGAAAACCACTCAATTCTGTCGGGCAGCTTATATAAATTTGATTTGTTGAAAATATTCGGGTCCAATCATATCGCTATGATTTATTTTGGACCTCTTAACACACACACCATCCCCTCCGCCGAGCAAGGACCCCATAATACGGACGCTGCACTGATCCGAAACGCGAGCACCCCCATTGGAGAGAAAGAAGTTGTGTAAACAAAGTGGATGAAGGTGATTTTATAAACCTTGAGGTAAACCTCTTGCCTGGCAATCATTCTCCCAAAGTAATGCCCCCGTCTTTGATGGGGTGTGGGGGGGGGGGGTGGGGGAGGGGGGGGGGGGGGGTGGGTGGGGCCCAGGACTATAAAACCCCAGATACCTGAACTGACCTCATCACGACATGATAAGGTTTGAGCTAAGGCCTAGCACTCTCAGGGCTAAGGCTGTGAATCAACGGCAAAATGAGCAAGTCTGCAAGTTAAATTGCCATAAAAGGGATTTGTGGGCCCTTAATTCATATGAACCAACTCTATGGTTTGGGGTCTTTCCTGTGCTTGAATCTGCCATGACCATGAACAGAAACAAAGTTTTGGAGCTGTTTGCTTGTCCTGCCCTGTGCTTTATAGAAAGCAATGGCACTTGAAATAGAAATGAAAAATGCAATGTTTTGAAAACGGTCCATCGCGTTGTGGCTTGAAACGGCAATAATCAATTCGATATAATCTTTACAGTTTATACTTTCTCTAAACACACACCCACACACAACACACCCCCACACCCACACAACCCACACAAACCACTCACCCCCCCCCCACAACACTCCACTACTCAATACCCCACAGACAAAAATATAACAGCCCGTAGCAGTGGTAATTAATCAGGGTCCGCACGTCAAGAACCGCTATCACGAAAATATTAACCCGCGCATGCGCCATTGTTCGATATCAGTTATAATAAATGAAATAAATTATAATGTGACAAATCAATTGCCCAAGGCATCCCCGAGTCCTAGACCTTAACACAACTCACACATCAATCACCCTCACAACACCACACACACACTACACAATACAACACAACATCACTCCCAATTCCAAAAGCTCCCTGGACTCCAACCATATAGAGCCTCGACCGCACGAGTTAAAAGTAACAAAAGTCAGCACAATGTAGTATAGAACAAGTCTTAATGCATGGAGAAGTGAGAACCAGGCATTTGCCGTGGATTGGCGCCATTTCCCATCACGCCGATGGCTTGGTGGAATATTTAAGTTAATATAATCCACGTGCACAGTACAATTTCCCTTGCATCTCCTGTATCGTACACACGGACTGTGGGGGACAAGTATAGGTAAGGGCAAACTCCTTAAATCTCCTGGCTTACATAGGGGTAAATGGGCAGCATGGATGGTTTAGTGGAGGCCATAGGTACCGTGATATTTAGTGATTCCAAACCAACCATACAGAGACAAGCAACCCAATATACACAAGCCACCAACCATCCAAATATACAACCGAAGCATCCCACCGCCACCAGTGGCATCCTCATTCCTCAATCCTCACTGTTGGGAGGGTAAAAAAGTTCAATCAACATTCCTCCTTGAACCCCAGCTGTGGACAGGCTGTTGCAAAAATACCAAACATTCTCCACAAGTGAATCATGATTGGCAGGGTGCCTTGAGGAAGAGTATTTCCTTGGCAAGTAAGCGGGAAAGGTTTCTAAACCACCATGTTAGATGACCAACGAGTAGAGCAGTTATGCTCGCCGTGTGGGTATTGAGATATGAGGAAGGGTTTATTAAAGCAAGCAGCCAATGTAGTGAGTGCCCCTTGGGCAAAGTGGACCATACTATGGTTGGGAACTACATAAAGGTATGGAGAGTGAGCCTTCTTAATTAGCAGCATCACAGGTCCTGGTAACCTAAAGAAAGGTTCATAATGTGAAGGTATGAGTATGTGAATTGGCAATAACACTGAGTATGGCACTCTTGATTCTCAATCACAATGGTTGACACGGGCGGATTTGCAATGGAAGGCCCATACCGACTTGCTGGGTTAACTCCTCCAATTGTTCTATCCAACTATTGGCAACAGAATAAATCATGGCATAATGACATCCGTTGGATACCAAAGGTACACAGGGATGTAGTACCTCATGTATAATGATGAAGCGGACAAATTTAGTCCAGAGAAAGCACCTCACTACCTCCCAGAGACTTGGAAAAAGGTAAGATTCCCAACAGATGAGGACAAAGGGCGTAATTTAGGAAGGGGAAAAAGGAAGTATGAATATAAGAAACTGGCAGGCAGTAACAAACCATTAATGACTGCAAATTTTTAATTAACGAAATGTGAATTGAAACAGAATTAGTAATAAAACAACAGAACAGTGTCCATTAGCCGTCAGAAACTGGGGAAGTTGTGATCATAAGGTGAACAAACTAAATGGCAGACCAAGTGAAATACAACTCGAGCTTTGGTTCTGTCGTCACCCTATTAAGAAATAAATAATAATTGCCCGGAATTGCAGGGTATCGAGGGTCAAATGAGATGGAGGATCTGATGGAAAACCCAGGTAAAGAGCCGGAAAGTGGTGATTAGGTAAATTGAGTGGCCTGCATCCCCGGGACCTTAAGGACGTAGCCTTCCAGAAACAAGTGGATGCCATTAGTGATAAGGTTTTCAAAAAATACCGTTCGCAACTGGAGAAGTTATCCTGTGGATTGGCGGGTATATTGGTACCCCCCACTTATATAAACAGGGATGAGGAGAGAAAAAACGGGTGGGCGTGGAAAACGTGGATTTACAACCATTATAGTCTAACATCGTAGTGAGGCAATACTGATAAGAGTCGGTTATATTATAAAGATTGGGTATAGCAGCGACTTTTGGAAAGTGTGAATTCATTGGACATAGTCAGCATGGATAACCCAGGAAGCCAAAGGTAGGAGTGATTGTCCTTTTCAGATGGCATGCACGTTACTAGTGGGGAGCCGCAAGGCTCAGTGCTGGGGACCCCAAGCTATTTCGCATAGATAGTCTGAATTGGACGAGGGGAAATAAATCGTCAAAATCTCCAATTTGTCGATGACACGAAGCTGGGTGGGCAGTAGTTACGCGGTGAGGATTGATGAAAAGGCAGCTAGATGACTTGGAAAGACTGGGAGCGTGGGCAAGAAGTCATGGCAGATGCAGCATAAAGATAGGATAAACTGTGAGGTTAGATCCCTGTGTGTTTCAAAAAACGAAAGTCGCACATAATAATTTTAAAGGGTCCCGATTAGGCCAATGTGACGACAAGCAACGAGACCTCTTGGGTGTCATGTACACCAATCATTGACAAGTTAATGCATGCAGTGCAGTAAGCTGTGAAGAACAGAGCGAATGGTAAGTTGGGCATTCAATGCAAAAAGATTTGATTACACGAGCAGGGCGAGATGACAAACACCCTGTCAGAGTACAGGGTCTTGGTAGAAGAGGCCACCCCTGAGTATTTGCCTACCACGTTTTGGTCTCCTCAATCTCGAGGACCTGTCGAGACATTCCTTCTGCCATAGAGGTCAGTAACAGAGACGGTTCGACCCGAGGGCAGATTCCCGAGGGATGTGTCACGTGACTTCCATATGAAAGAAAGACTGTATAGACTTTGGCTTGGTCTCTTTGGTCACTTATATTAGAAATTGAGGAGGGATCTCATAGAGACTTACAAAATCATCCTGTAAAGGGATTGGACGGTACCTAAGATGCCTAGAGAAGATTGTTCCCGTAGTTGGAAGATCCCAAACAAGGGGTCACCAGTTATGTAAGATAAAGGGGGGAAGTCTTTTTAGGACCGCATGAATAACATAATTTGTTTCTACACCGAGGAGTGGAGAGATCTGTACGAATTCAACTGCCAAAGAAAGGTATTGAGTGCTACATTTCGTTTTGCTAATATTTAAGATGGAGAAATTTAGATTTGGAGACCGCTTGACGGCATAAAAGGGTCAGTTGAGTATGGATCAGAAGGCGGTCACCAAGGATATACTGAAGGGTGGAGATATGTTATTCAGCCCTTATCCAAAATGAATGGCGGATGCAGGCTCGAAGGGCCGAATGGCCCTACTTCCCCGCACCTATTTATCTCTTGGTTTCACTGGTGGCTAATGTTTACGGATTAGCGCTCGGCTGCCGACTGGTCCAATGGGCCAAAAGTCCTCGTGGCGGGGGATGATAGAAACTCTGGCGACGAGCTCGCGGCATGAAGCACCCGAGTCGGCCTCAAACTTAACCGAGACATGGGCATCCTGGTGTTATTCACGTAGCCCAAAGTGCGCACCACGCGTTTGGACCTTCTTTTCACAGGATCGATCCTCGGCAAACGGATTGCAGGTAATCGCACGATGGTAAGAGGTTCGCGCGCTCCACAGTGTTTTTGAAGATGCAGGGCCGGTCATCAGGAAATGGCACTCACCCATTCACCATTGTTAGGACCAGTAGCGGGGACTCGTGGTTTCCAGCAAATGCGGTTGGTCAGGAAAGAGAGAGCTAGCAATAGACATGTAACAGGGGAATAAGCAAAGTATCTTAGTATAGTTCGGTATACTTGGTAGTAGTACATTGAGTCAAGGGACTCAAAGTTTCAAGCATTGTTTCAAGTAGATTATTGGTGCACATTAACGGAAGTGTTTCAGAGAAACAATCGCCAATACTAGCCGCTTGGATCCCGGCCGATAAAACCAGGAGTCCACACTTGGAACCGCGATACAGGCCGATGAGATTGAGGACCCTGCAAGATGAAACCACTGCCGTCTCCGGGGAATAACTGTTTGGTGACCTTGAAACTGGGTCAAAAAGGGATGGAATGAAGGGGACAAATGGATTATGCAATCTCTTTTGTAAAGCCGGTCATGCAGGGGAAAGTATCTGGGGGTGCAGGTGCTTATGTGGGTCAGAGGCCGCGTTGCGACCAGGCGAATGCAGAGGTGTGACCGGAGATATCTGCTGAGAGCGAACGAGATTGAGATGGAAGATTGGCTAGTATCGGATCTCCATTGGAGGCAGCACAATGAATGTGAGCAGTAATGTGCTGTAAGAATCGGCGAACGGCTGTCATTGTGGGGGAAGGTGAGGACCAACGGACTCTGGTACCTTGTTACGAAACTGAATGGGCGGGAGCAAGAGCATAGCTGAGGGATATTGTAGAGACCCAGTGAGCGCCTCTCAAGTATGGAAGAGGACTACCCCCATACCCAAAAGAACGAGGACCATCTCCAAGGACCTGGTAAGAACCAACCTTCCCGGTGCACAGCTAGGCAGCATAGACGGAGTAATTGTGGAGTCGGGGATGGTGTCTTTTTCGGAATGCACGAGTGCGATATAAGTGGAGCCTAACAATAACTATGTGGCTTAGTGGGCTTTATCATAGATGTACAGTTTGTGTACTTCGGTGTAATAGGGTATGTATATATACATAATCAAATATTTTGTTTGTGGTTTCCTATTCTTTTGGTTTTTTCGCACACTACGAACTCAATCACCACACAACACACTCACATTCTCTCACACACACACACCACACCCACACAAACACACTCACAACACTCACACAAACACGACACACACACTCACACGGTATATATCACACTCACTCATAGCCTTAGCTATTATAGGTAGCTGAATTGGGAGGACTGAATGTGGTAAACACCTGATGGGCTGTGGTGAATGTACACTGTTATTGCCTCAGTGGCCAGTGTAACATGTGGATTCCGGGGGGGGGGGGGGGGGGGGGGGGGGGGGTGGGGTGTGGGAGTTAATAGCCACTGTCGGTATTTTGGTGTAGGATAGCAGAATAGGGAAAATCCCAATCCAATGGTGTGGGGATGGTCTAAAACACGATGTAGGGGCAGGGGATGTGTTCCCCACACTTCTTATTCCAGTCTTATTCACGCATGAGGCATTTCAAGTTTGCCGAACCAGGCCAAAGATGCATTCAGACCAACATGCTCGAGACACTCCATGCAGAAGTTAAAGAAGTTCGCTGAAAATCTGTCACAGAAACAGCGCCTTCAGCCCATCGCCGACAAGATGTATCCCATCTAAACAATCTCCTCACCTCCCAACCCGAGGATCCAACGGGGTGTTAGCATCTCTCGCCCGGTGAGACAAGGAGGCACATGCACCTACTCCTGACCTCATCTACTGTTTTTCCATGCTCCCTCTGGTGCGCCTTCGGTGCAGAATTGAGACAGTGCTCCAAACGCGGCAAACTCAGAAATGTTTCCTCAAAACCCTTGAGCTCCAATCTAGCCAAGGTCTGGCTGATTTCACCGGTTGCCCACCATTGTGAATCACCCTTGATTGCCTGACGTGAGTACACGTGCAAAGTGGACGAACATCCGCTCAATTGTCTCCTTGCTATTACACCATCATTTTGTGTCTAGCTTCGGTGTAAACTACAACTGTACGTTCCTTCCTACACAATCCCCAACCCACCGGTTTTCCTAAGTTCTGCCCCTTTCTCCACCTGGAGTTGCTTCACATTGCGCGTCGTCCCCCGCCCCCTGTCCCCTTCCACGCTACATTCCGTGTCGCTGCTTCACAATTTCTTCCTGTGTCCACCGCAGAACCGCAAGAAACAGGCTGTGGAATCGTCCCAACTCTACTGGTCCCACATTACCCATATCCCTCCAAACTTTATCATAATTATAAACAATGAACTGCCAATCTGGATGATACAAAAAGAAATTAAAGTGCTGGAACGAACATCATCAGATCAAGCAACATCTCTGAAACCAAAAAAACCCTTTATCCTTGTACCTCACCAACTCTCTCATGTATGCACCTAGTAACCACCTCACCAAGCTCCTCTGCAGCCTCATTCCACACACCACCACTCTCAGTGAAAAGTTGCCCCTATAGTTTACTATTAATTTCTTAACCACGTAGCTTAAACCCATAACCTCTGGTTGAGATTCTTCTACTCTGGAAAAACGTTACATAGAAACATAGAAACATAGGTGCAGGAGAGGCCATTTCGGTCCTCGACCAGCACCGCCATTCATTGTGATCATGGCTGAGGGTCCCCCAATCAAGAACCCGATGCCTATCTGCCTTCTCCCCATATCCCTTGATTCCACTGGCCCCGTAATGCTCGTATCGAACTCTCTCTTAAAGCCTTCCTGTGATTTGGCCTCCACTCCCCTTTGGCAGGGCAATTCCATAAAGTCACAACTCTCTGGTGAAATTTTATTTCTCACCTCATCTTAAATGCCTCCCCATTATTCTAAGACTGTGGACCCTTGTTTCGGACTCCCTACATTGGAACATTTTTCCTGCATCTAGCTTGTCCATCCTTTTATATTTTATAGTTTCTATAAATCCCCGCTCATCCTTCTAAAACTCCAGGAATACAAGCCTAGTCCTTTCATCTCCTCAAATAAGCAGTCCCACCCATCCCAGGGCATCAACCGTAACTACGTTAGCTCACTGCCTCAATCACAAGGATTTCTTCCCCCCAAATAGGAGATCCAAAACTGTACGCAATACTCCCGATGTGGTCTAAACCAGAGCCCTAAACAACTGCAGAAAACACTCTTTTAAACTGACATCCTCTTGTTATGAAGCCCAATATTCCATTAATTTCTTCACTGCTGCTGTGCCTCATGCCAACACGGTCACCCAGTGTATCGCTGTTACAACCTCCCCCTTACCTAACCTAAACCCCATTGATATAATAATCTTCCCCTGTTTGTGCCATCAAGTGGATTAACCTCACGTTTTCCTATATTTATACTGCCAAGTGCACTCATCCGCCCAATCACTCAACCTGCCCAGGTCACCTGCAAACTCCTAACATCCGCTCACAGTGTCACACTGCCACCCCAGCTTTGTGCCATCCACAAAACTGTAGTGTTGCTCCCTTAGTCCCTCTTCCAAATCATTAATTATATGGTAAACAGTTGAGCCCCAACACCGACCTTGCGGCGACTTTCCCTCGCCACTGCCTCCATTCAGAATAGGAACCGTTCACTCCTACTCTTTGCTTCCCTGTCCCGCTAACCTATTTTCTATCCCCTTTAATGATTTTGTACACCCCTAAAAGTCAAGTCTCCGAAGAGGTATGGAACAGTGACTCTTGTGAAAGTTAAGAACCATTTGACACCTATGATCACCAACCATAGTATGTTATTTTTAGTTTAGCTATTTAAATTTATTGTCATTGCACCAAGACGTGTATTCTCTGGAATTCATGGGCTAGTGCAATGTAATGTTTCCATGGACACCCTGTTAGAATCAGATTGGCGGTTTTAATCGAAGCTATCTGGAAGTAAAATTACCTCCTGTTCACCGTCTGAGTATTTATTATATTCACAAATTGTATGGCCGTAATTTAAATGCTCCACCACCCATACATAAGCTTAAACCGTCGCTAACTGACAACATTTGCCTTCAGCTCTATCCCTTTCAGTAATTCCTTATTGATTACAAATTGATGTTGTTGAAAATTAGCATTAAAGTGTATTCATCAGCAATTTTGGACAGGAATTTCCCTGCTTCTTCTCGGAGATGAGTCAAGGACAACATGTTTTGCAATGGATAGTTCAAAACATCCAGTCAATCTGGTAATTTTTCAGACCCATAAGCCTCCAATGGGCTACGTATTATCAGCAACTGCAAGCTCTAGTGAACATTGGTGCTTATTGTAATCACCTCTTGTCTTACCGCTGACTGAAACTTTTCACTGTACCTAGCTTTTTCACGGTACAACTCAACAGTAACTAAACTCAACCCAAAAGAAGGTGCATTTTGACTGAGTGAAGACTTTTGGGTGATTAAAGTGTTAATTTTTCTGTAATATTATTGTTTGCCATTTTTGTGGGGCTCATACCATTCAAACTGTGATTTTCCAGTGACATCAAGACTGGAACCTTCAAGTCTCTAATTAGATAATCACTAACAAGCACTCCGTACTGAATGAACAGACTCGGATCCAGTAGTTAGAGGTGTGACTGAGGAGGCTACTCATAATGGTTCCCTTGCATAAAACCATTTGGAAATCCTTGCCTATTTAACTTAAATTTCAAACTGTCCCCACTGGTAAATTCAATATCAATTCATAACATTACCATTGAATTTGAAATGTTTAAGAAGGAACAGCAGATGCTGGAAAATCGAAGGAAACAAAATGCTGAGATACTCAGCGGGGAGGCCAACATCTGTGGAAAGCTAAAGGAATGGTTGACTATTTGGGTCGAAGCCCTTGGTTTAGACTGTGGGTGGGAGGCGAGAAGATGAAGGAAAGGGCGAAACAGTGGCTGAGGAGAGGCTGGATGGGGAAGGGAAAGAGGAAAAGCAAGACTACCTGAATTGGAGAAGTCAATGTTCATTGAACTGCTGGTATAAACTACCCAAACGGAAATGAGGTGCAGCTCCTCCAATTTACGTGGACTCACTCTGGCCCATGGAGGAGGACCAGGGAAAGAAAGGCGATTCAGAATGGAGGGGGAGTTTGAAGTGCTGACCACCGGAGATCAGGTTGGTTGTTGTGTGTTGCGAACTGAACGAGTGTTTGGTGAGCAATCGCCAAGAGTACATGGTCCTCACCATGTAGGCACTGACAGCTAGAGCACGGATTCAATAGATGAGTAATGAGGTGCAGGCGAAACTCTGCTTCACCTGGAAAGACTTCTTGTTCTTGAATGGAGTGAAGGGGGGGGGGGGAGGTTAAAACAACAAACACTTTTATTGTCACAGGGACAGTCACAGGTGAAATTCTTGCTTGAATTCCTAAGGTATCAAATAGTCACCAATAAAGCTCTTCCCAAATATCAATTTTCCCCCGCTGTGCCCAGTCCCCCATGTGTTCGTCCTCCCTTCCCTCACCCCCCACGTCAGTTCCTCCATTGTCCGTTGTTCTCCTCCCCCCCTCAACTGTCCTCTCACGCTGGTCCTCGTTTGCTCTTCCCCCTCCCTCACGACGGTCCCCCCCACGCAGTATCCACTTTGGTTCCTGACATGGTTTAAACTAAAAGGTTTACCTCCTTTTGTGTTCTATTCTTTTGTTATGATTTTGCATATTAGATTCCCCTTATCTAGAATTTTGAAAAATTAGAAACATTCGTTACCTAAAATCGAAATGGCAGGCCCGGGGAGTGTGTGGAGCAAAGGAGTTAGTACAGTAATGATAATAATAATAATATCATCATTTGTGTTGCACTTTTCATTACAACTTGAATGTAACCGTAAAGTCTTTCCACAATTTAAATCAGAAGGACACAGCAGTTTAATACGTAAAAAAACCCACAGATTTATATACATAATTAACATATAAATGGGAATGTAAAAGACAAAAAAAGCAATGACAGGGTAAAGTTCAGTTAAAATTTGGGGGGGGGTGATTTCGAAGTAAGTTTTTAGCTGCCGTTTAACAATGTCAACTGATCGTCGGCGTCTCTCATGCCTTGCGCCAGGAATTCACAGCTTTGTGAAAATGGCTGCTTCAACCAATTTTCTTATTCAGAGGCATTGAGAGGATAACAGCCGCATAAAAAGACCTGCGCCTCGAGTAGGGCTAGGGAAGGAGGAGCCTGTATAATATGCTCTCCAAAGTCCTTTTAGCTTTAAGACAAGGACTTTATAGTCTTTATCCCTGATCCTCACAAGAATCTAAACAGGGGTGATAGTTCCAGGTGGTTGGTATTTGTTAAAAGTCGGGCTTGGGCGGCTATTACTGAGCTGTAACTAGGGGGTTTTGGTGGATTTTTGAAGGCATTAACAATAATCCCTTGATACAAAAAGTTATTTTTTTACATTCATGTTTGAGTAACGAAAGGCCATACTTTAGCAAAATAATTGAGGTGATAGAAAGCACACTTTGTTTTACCTTATTTTAGTGAAGATTTAAAAATTAAGATCAATTGTCAATTTTTTTACCCCCAACTTGTGGCTTTTTTTTGCATAGGAAGTCAAATTTCACAGTTTACTGAACATCTCTCTCTTGGTTTTTGATTCCAAGATAAACATTTCTGTTAAAGTTAGCATGATCAAGTTTGTAATGAAAAATAGGCAAGAGTCAAATTAACGTAAGGCATTTGCATCAGTGGTTCAACAGAGAGGTATAACTGAGTGTGAATGACATTCCTTATAAAATGCTTCATATGACTCCCTAGCGGCAACATAGACAAGGAAAACATTAACGGCCAAGGACTACACAAGCATGTTATATCATGTAGCAGAGACACATAGTCCCCTCCCAAGGCTAACAAAAACTTCCACTTACTATACAAGACTGGCCTCCCCATTTTCTAGCGATCCATGAGATACCGTATCTATGGTGTCAAAAGCTGCTGTGAGGTCTAAGAGGATCAGCATTGACACTTTTTCCTCTCAGATTGAATTAAATTGAAAGGCCACTGACCTATTTTTATCCAGGCGGACTCAGTGCTGTCATTTGCCACTGAAACAACCAAAGTTAAATTTCTCTGAAAGGTTATTTTGATCAGAAAAGTGGTATATTTGTTTGAATCCACTTTTCCTTATCTCCAGTAACCTTGCTGATAAAGGGTACTTACTGTGGTCTGTAATTATTCAGTACCTCTGTCAAATTATTTCGTTAAACAGAGGCTTTATGACAGCGGTTTATAAATATCTGGAAAATCCAGTCTCAAGCGAGATGTTTTGATCATATCCTGTATTGCCTATTACTTCAAGGCGAAGTAACATCATATTTGCCAATGGTAATTCGCTAATGCAATTTTTAACATTTAATCGTGTTTTTTACTCATTTTAGAATAACCAATTTCTCCAAAGGTGAAGTCTCTTTGTCCTCCTTCAATAATTGTAATGGATAAGTATTTTGGTACATATTCTTTGAATTGTGATAATGCATTGAAATATTTCCACCTTGAAATATTATAGTTTTGTTTAGTTTGGAGATAATGCATGAAGCCAGTCCTTTGAATGAATCCGGACACATGAGAAACGCACCATCACAGGAAAACTTACAAAATCCACACAGACAGAACCCACACAGTACATTGTCAGTTATGGGCTAAGGCAGGATAATGGTGTTAGTAGGGTGAGATAGGTCACCAAGATTGAATGGCAGATAACTTGATGGCCGAATGGCCCATTTGAAACATTTCTTTATCAAGTGTTTATAGATAATGTGGTCCATGTATACACTGAACACACGTCAACTAACTGTGATGGTTGTCCTGTCCTGTCAAGCCTTAATGTGGTTTGAAAATAGAGTTGGAAATGGCTAAAGCTGTGGTTGCCTTTGGTTTGAAAGGCTAAAGCTGTTTGCCTTTGGTATGGAAATGCTAAAGCGGTGTTAACCTTTGGTTTGGAAATGCTGAAGCTGTTTGCCTAATTAAAATTGCCTTGGCCTAATTAAAGTTGCCTTGCCTAATTTAAAGTTGCCTTGCCTAATTAAAGATTACCTCCTAATTAAAGTTACCTGCTAATTAAGTGCCTTGCCTTCTATATCAATAACATTCCTAATCTTGACACTTCCTGTGTGCGCTTTATATTTTCTAGAAAAAATGCTAACCACTATGCAGTGTTTTTTGCCATCTTACTCATCCCCCTCGCTCTCATCAGGTGACGAGGATTTATACCCATCGAGGGAAAATAGATGATTTAGAAGTGTTTAACAAAACTGAGATTTTTCATCTCCACCGTCAATCACCATGAAGGCCACGCCCCTTCTTGGGCGGGAGGAGGTCTATAAAACCCAGAAGTTGGGCATGGCTCAGTCTCTGCAAGATGGAGGAGGGAGAGTCACGATTCGCTGCTTTAGTGGCCTTTCAAACCCTGCTTAAATATATGAAACTGCACTTGCATTTGGTGCCTTGCACCCTGCTTAAAGTGTTAAGAAACTGCACTGGAATTTGGTGGCCTTATTACGCAGCTTAAGTTGGAATTTCAAGAATAGCCCGTGAGTCACACCTGCCAGCCCCCACCATGAGTGAATGAGATGCCACACAACACTGAGTGATTGAGCCACCAGCCTAAATTCCTTCATCCACAATGTCCATACTACCCTCTGGAAACAGCCCTTCAGCCCACAACAAACCCTCACAGTGCTTCCAGAACAAACTGGAATTGGATTGGTGGCAAGGTGGAATATTGCATTGCGGACCAAACCCTCCGGTGTTGATGCGACCACCGGTCCACACGTAGTCTAGCAGACTATAGTTCAGGAGTAGCCATTTCGTACACTTTGCTAAAACCCTTTTATTGATCGTGCAAGGGCAATGGAGGTTGTTAACATGCACTTATTCAATGTCAAATTGGCATGGTCCATCGTCATCTACCTTTGAACTTTTTGCTAAATTGTTGCAGGTCAAAATCAACCAGACGGCAGGATATTTTGCTAAGTTCCATAAGTATAGTTTATTTACTTTTAGTTTAGGGACACACGCACTAAACTCTCCTTGGCCTATCAAGTCCATATAAACCAGCGATCCTCCACATTTACGGGCCTGGCACACGTGGCTATTTATTCGGGGCACTGGCCCGCTCATAAAACTCAGCGTCGCCATAAGATTTTGAACGTTCAAATCCAGCGGTGAACAAAAAAAATGGTTTGCGACATTTGAAAAAATACCACACGTCATACGCACATTGGCCGCATCCCGCAACAAATTTTAACGCTGAACTGATACGTCATCAATGTATCCAGGCAGTCGCCGATAAAATCGCTAACTAGGACTGGCCCTCAAACACTCTATCCTACACACACAAGCCACTAACCTGGGAGTCCAGAACAAACGGGCCACAGTTTAAGAAGAAGGATAAGCATTTAAAACGGAAACACTTTTTCTCATAGGGGGGGGGGGGGGCAGAGAGTGGTGAGTCTGTGGAAATCTCTCCTCGAGGTGGTGGAGGCAGGTTCTCTGGATGCTTTTCCAAGAGAGACTAATAGGGCTCATAAAATAGTGGATCCAGGGATATTGGGAGAAGTAGAATGGGTACTGATTGGGATGATCAGCCATGTTTCACATTGAAGGGCTGTGCTGCTCGAAGGGCAAGATGCCTGCTCCTGCACCTATTGTCTATTGTCTACGAACCGTAATGTCTTTGAGTGGTGCAGGAAACTGAAGATCCGGAGAAAACCCAGCAGATCACGGGTAGGAAAACAAACTCCATACGACAGCACCCATAGCCCAGATCGAACCCGTCGCCGGGCAGCATTTGCTGTAGCAGCAACTCTATCCTGCCCATTTCTCAGAGCAGAATTAGGCCAGCAAGCCTCAAACTACTCGTCCGTTTATTCAGCTGATCTGTTACCTCTCAATCCCATTCTCCTGCCTTATCCCCATAACCCTGGACACCCTCTTACTAATCAAGAATCTGTCAATCTCTGCCTTAAAAATATCTGTTGACAGCCTCCACAACCATCGAGATTCTCACCAGGCTCAGACATTCCTGAGAAATTCCTCCTCATCTCCTTTCTAAAGTACGTTCATTTATTCTGAGGCAATTGCTTCTGTTCCCAGACTCTCGCACGAGTAGAAATTTCCGTCTCCAGAAAAGTTTGAAGAAGATTGTTAGAGTATTTTGGTGACCTGCCAAATCTCCTTGTCATAAAGCAGAGAATTCATTATGCCAGAGGAAATTGGGCTGTCTGATGGATTGGTGAGAGTAGAGGGCATAGGTAATAGTATGCACAGGTAACTTCCCAAAAGTCAACGTGTTCTGAGACCAGAGAGAAAATAGCCAATAACAATAGACAATAGAGCAGGAGCAGGCAATTCGGCCCTTTGAGCTGGCATTGACATTCACTGTGATCATGGTTGATCATCCCACAATCAGTTCCCCCGTTCCTTCCTTCCTGCAATTCCCTTGACTCTCCTATCTTTAAGAGCTTTATCTAACTCTCTCCTCGAAAGCATCCAAAGAATTGGCTTCCACTGCCTTCTGAGGCAGAGAATTCCACAGATTCACAACTCTCTGGGTGAAAATGTTTTCCACAATCTCTGTTTATAATGGCCTACCCCTTAGTCTTAAACTGTGAATCACTGGTTTCTGGATCTCCAACATCGGAACATTTTTCCCTGCGTCTACCTGTCCAATCATTTAATACTTTTTTATGTTCCAATAAGAATCTCCTCTCATCATTCTAAATTCCAGTGAATACAAGCCCAATCAACCCATTCTATCATCAATGTCATTCCCTGCCATCCCCGGAACTTAACTTGGTAAACCTACATTGCACTCCCTCAATAGCAAGAATCTCCTTCCCTCAAATTTGGAGAACAAATTTGCACATAATATTCCCAGGTGGTGGTCTCACAGGACCCAATTGGAGTAGGACCTCTCTTGCTTCTAAACTCAAATCCTCTGACAGTGAAGACCAACATACCATTATCTTTTTTTTTCGCTGCTCTTACCTGCATGCTTACTTTCAGTGACTGATGTACAAGTACACCCAGGCCGCTTTGCACCTCCCCTTTTTTCCTTGTCTAACATCATTCAGATAATTAATCTGCCTCCTGTTCTTGCCACCAAAGTTGATAACCTCACATTCATCCACATTATACAGCATCTGCCATTCCTTCTGTCCCACTCACCCAACCTAATCCAAGTCACCATGCAGCCTCATAGCATCCTTCACCTCGCAACTCACACTGACACCCAGCTTTGTGTCATCCGTAAACTTGGAGATGTTACATTTAATCCCTTGTCTAATCATTAATATATATATATATATATGGTAAATAACTGGTGTCACATCACTGAGCCTTGTGGCACCCCACTAATTACTGCCTCCATTCTGGTAAATGGACACGTTAAATCCTACTCATTGCTTCCTGTCTGCCAACCATTCTCCATCTATGTCAAATACCCTACCCCCAATACCAAGTGCTCTAATTTTTGCACACTAATCTCTTGTTGCTGTGAGGAAAAAAATGTTGTTTCACTCAGAGAATGGCAATCACTGGGAAAACAGTGGAAGAGATACTCTCATCTATAAGAAGTGATAGATAAGCACTTGTAACAAACCAAAGCTTAGTAGACCATTGAGCAAGTGCTGGAAAACAGGGTTCATGTGAACAGAGTCTGATATATATACATGGACACATGTTTTGAACGTTTCTATGTTATATGACCGTTATCCCCATTCATTACCCATTTCTTGATGGCCCAATTCCAATCTGGGCCCTGGTATTTTTCACCAGAATTTAGAAAAGAAAAAGTGAAGCCATCAAATTAGAGACAGTCATAGTCCATAGGCACGGAAACAGGAATTTGGCCCAATTGACCATGCTGAACATCTGCGCTAGTACCACCTGCCGATATTTGGCCCATAACTCTCCAAACTGTTCCTGTCTATGTACCTGTCCAAGAATCTTTCACATGTTGATATTGTACTGTCTCAACTACCTGTGGCAGCTCGTTCCATATGCTCACCACCCTCTAGTAAAAAGGTGCCCCTCAGGTTACCTATCAATTTTTTTACCCCTCTCACTTTAAACAACCCATGTCCTCTGTTCTTGATTTCCTTACTCGGGTAAAAGACTGGCATTCATTCCATCCCCATCATGTTATCTATGTTACTAAAAGTTCGATCTTGACCTCCCCTTTCCTGTTGTTCTGTATATTGATTTTAGAAAAAACGCTGCCACTTATAGCTGTAATTTTTTGGGTGCCATTTTTACTCAGTCCTCTCCTCCGCTGCACAGGACAAGAGGATTTTTCCCCATTGATGAAAAATAAAAGAGCTATTAATGTTTAAAAATGTTTTGTAGATCTCTCTCCTGAAGGCCAACCCCCTTCTGGAGGGACTATAAAACCCCGGAAGTGTTGAGTGCATTAGTGATGGGGGGGGGTGGGGGGGTGGGGGGTGGGGGGGGGTGGTGGGTGAGAGGGTCACGTCTCTCAGTCTGAGCTATTATGAATAACACTGAACACATCTACTAAACTGTGAGTGCCCTTAATGTGGTTGAAAATGCTTGCTAAAATGTGTTTTGGTTTGTGAGAATGCCTAAAGGTTGCCTGCCTAATTGAAAAGTTGGGTTCCAGAATGCCCTAAAGTTGCCTTGCTTAATTAAAAGTTGCCTGCTAATTTAAGTTGCCTTTGCCAAATGCGACAGGTTTGTTTTGAAAAATGCACCTTATTGAAACGTGTGCAAATAAGTTTTGGAAAGGAAAAACTGCGAAATATACTTTTTATTAGCTCAGCAGGACGTGTTAATGCAAAATTACCAACTCATTCCCGTGACTTCCGATTAGTGGAGAGGTGGCGGCTGAGTGCGTCATTCCCGCTTATGGAAAGGTGGCGCTGAGTGCAGAAGGTGCAAAGTGGAGAGAACGCCACCCTGAACCCGTTTTGAGTAATTCAAGAGAGCTTCCTGCCATGTATATGGTGAGTGTGTTTGTTGAACGTAGTTTAATAGCACGTTTTTGCGTTCTGTAGCAGCAACTGCAGAGGAGTGTTTTCAGAATTAAAATGGCTTTAAAAAATTTAAAACGTTGGAATCATGTCGGTTTATGAGACACCTGTGTTCTTTATTTTTCAAAATTCTCACATAGAGTACATGGTTAGTGTAAATAAGCAATTCACATACCCTTGGAGCGGTAAAAATCCTTTAATGATAGCACAGGTAACATAACACACATCAGCAAGCACTGGTACTTCTTCTACTGAACTATACCAGTGGGGAAAGTGTTATATGATTTGTGTTAACTAAGGCGGGGTTATAGGTACTGAGGTAACATAGTATTATTGGTTGCATGCATAAACCCATCTATATCCTTCCCCTTAGAAAATCAAAACAGCTTAGAAGTCATGACAACAGATTTAAACAAAAATCGGCATAACGAACAGTGGCTTACTAATCCGGCCCACCCCCCCCGAGCGCGTATGGATGTCTCCCCATTTCCCCCCCGAAAGATCAGAAAAAACAGGAGGCCGCGAAACAGCTGGGAACCAAAGAAGGGCGGTGGGGTGGGAGAAGCAGAGAGTCAGAACCACGACCGGCAACAGGTGACCCTGCAGAGGGGAACAGGGCGCGGCGAGATGGGGACCGAGGCATGCAGGGAACACAAACTGGGACGGCAGCCAGCTGTTGGTATGAGAGTGGCGGGGCATAGGGACCGAGAGGCGCGGCTTCGGCTCATTCACGGCAAGCAGTGTTGACGGCTTCTTCGGTAAATGGTTCCCTCAAAGCCGACCAGGTACGAGCGAGGTGAATCGGCCACACCAACTACGGTAGCCAGACGGGAGTAACCACTGGCAGTCTGCAGCTGAACAACCTGTCCAGGCAACAGAGGATCGAGTGGTCTGCACAACCGATCGTGGGGAACGCCGCTGGCTGTCATGTTTTTCTTGAATGCGCCTCTGCACGGAGGCAGGCTCCAGCACCCTAGGTTGCAGCTTGGCGGCTGGGCAATCGGGATGGTAGGTCTGGTTTCTGGACATCAACGCTGAGCAGGGGACCCCATGGCCGGATCCCTGGAAACGTTCCTGAGGTTCAGGAGATCCAAATACAAATCAGAGTTAGACAGTCTCGTCGCCTGTTTCCATCAGAAGCTTGGGGCTGCGGACGGCTTCATTCAGCAAGGCGGTTGCTCTGTGGGTACTCTGGGCTGCTTGTCAGATGCACGAAATTCCAACTTGTCAGCAAAATTTTTTGAACTCTCGGCTGGTAAACTGCCTACCATTGTCAGTCTGCAACCGGACAGGAGACCCAAAAGTGGAGAAGTGTTTCTGCAGCTTACGATACATCTCTGACGTGAGGGATGTCCGCAAATCCACCTCGAACCAGCTGGAGTACGAGTCGACCATGACAAGGTAGTGGTTACTATGCCACTCGAAAAATGTCGGCAAGCCAGCGAAGACCAGCCAAGGCAGAGGCGGGCTGTTGCAGCAGTGTTGCATCGACCCCCGGGGTGTCCGCTATGGCTGCGCAGTAGTACGAATCAAACAGGGAAGACGGGACTACAAACTTTATGTCCCTTGAACGATAACGCCATTCTGTAGCACCAGTTCGTCGCGGACCAGGAAGAAAGGCTGTGTTTCAGTCGACGCTCTGGAGCGCTTTGTCGGCCACCCCGATCTAATCGCAGAGTCAAGCCGCTGTAAAACTGGATCGGCAGCAGTGTGCACGGCCAGAAGCTGTAACTGCTTGGTGGGAATAAAGTCAACGCCCAGTACGAGCAAGTCTTCTGTTTCGTAGGGGTGGCGGGCACAGGAAATCCATGGGGTGCGGGATAGGGTGTCCGCAATGTGCATCTCGGTGCCTTCTTGTAAACGATATTGAAGTTGAAACGCTGGAGCTGCAGCATCATACGCTGCTGCCTGCAGGGGCGGCATGAATCGGTTTGTTCAGAATTGTCACCAGTGGCTGGTGGTCGGTTTTGACTGTGAATTTGCTGCCGAACAGGAAGTCTCTGAACTTGGAACAGGCGAACAACCACCGCGAGCAGCTCCTTCTCGATCTGAGCGTACCGCTGTTCGGTCCGTCATGGTGCGGGAGGCGTAGGAGACAGGAATGTTAACGATCCATCGACAGACTGGTAGGCAGGCCGCGCCTAGACCGAACTTGGAAGCGTCGCATGGTTACAGTGATGGGGCGACTCACGTCAAAGAACCTCAAAGTTGGTGTGTTGATCAATCTGGACTTGAGACAGTCAAAGGCCTGCTGGTGCTGTGGGAGCCAGGCCCAAGCGATATCCTTTTTTGTCAGCTGCCGCAGGGGTGCACTCATGCTCACTGAGAATTTGGTATGAACTTCCCAAGGTCATTCACCATGCCCAGGAAGCGTTGCAGGCCAGGCACGTCGGTGGGGCTACCATCTCGGAGATGGCAGCAGCCTTCAAGGAATCGGGTTTTTTGGTCCGTTAGAGGTGAAAATATGTCCAACATACGCGGCTTCTGAGACTGAAAAAACCGGACACTTCTTGGGGTTCAGTTTTCAGGTTGGCCTGTCGCGCCCGATCCAGAAACGCAGTGGAAGGTTCAGGTCCGTGCTTGGCAATGTCCTTCCCATAGACCAGGATATCGTCCACCAATGATGGCACATGGCAGGTCTGAGAGCACCCTGCTCCATTGCTCACTGAATGGCATTCGCAGAAACTTGAATCTGCCGAACGGTGTGGAGAAGGTCGTCAGGTCAGAGACGCTTTGTCCAATGGGATCTGCCAAAACGAGTTCTTAGCGTCTAGGACCGAAAAGACAGTGGCCTGCCCGACCCGAGCCGCCACATCCTCAACAGACCGCATAGGGGTAGTGGGGTCCGCCTGATGGCAAGGTTTAAGTCCTTCGGGATGATGCACACGCGTATTTCATTCTTGTCTTTCTTTAGCGTGGCAACCATTGGTGGAGACCCACTCGGTGGCCTTGCTAACCACTTCCAGCACCCCCAATTCGACCATCGCCTCGACCTTGCCTTTCATAGCGTGAGAAACCCTGCGAATCACGGGCGTCACTTTTGGGTCATTGGAAATATGGTAAGTCAGTGGTAACTTTCCCAGGTCATCGTTGAACAGGTCGGGTATTCTGCTACTGGGTCAAACGACATTTGCACTTTGTGGACCATGCGGTCAAAGGACACCAGGCCCTAAAGTCCTGGCAAGCACGGTTGCCCAGCAAGTCACACAGTCAGAAATCAAAACATAAAAAAACAGGTTTTGCGTTGCCTTTTTGCAGCACACAAGTTAAAGTGGCCCTTCCCAACCGGCCTGAGAATCTCTCCTCCATAGGCATGCAGAGTAGAACAGTCAGAAATTAAGGGCTCATTATTCCTTATCTTGTTGAAGAGGTTTATTGACAAAACGTTGACTTTCGCTCCAGTGTCCTAACTTGGCAAGGAAGGTCAAACCATTGATAGTTACAGATACGGTGGATCGGAACGCTGGCCAGGTGCGTGGAGGAGGTGTAAACACGCTCGACTCCTCTGGAGAACTAATTGGATCCGCATCGTAGGATTCTGCTATGGAGGCTGTAAGTCGTAACAGTCATCAGATTGTTTAGATTAGGTCTGGAAGCCTGTACAGCTTTCCCATGGGCTCGACAGACTGCAGAGAAATGGTTTAGTAGCTTTTTACAAAAAATTGCAGGCCTTGCCATAGGCGGGGCACGTCGACAGTCTGTGGGTGCATGTAGTTACAATTTGGGCACTTCTTGGGGGGCATTTCGCTAGACCTGGGTTGGCACGCAGCAGAATAGCAGTGTTTCCCACCCAAGGCTGTGGTCTCTTAAACCCAGCCAGGTTGATAGATTTGGTGCCCGAAATCACGGTGGTCATCAGGCAATTCAACGACCTCAGACATTCTACAGGCAATGCATAGCTTTGACCAACGTTTTAGATCAGAATCCCTTAGAAGCTCAGAATGCAACTTCTGGTCACGCAGGCCAGTGAGCTGGTCTGCCATGTCACTGAAACGGCACCACTGGGCAAGATAATGCAAATCAGCAATAAAACATTCAACAGGTTCATCCGGCAACTGTTTCCTTGTAAAAAAACGTGCTCTCTCTAGAATGCGGTTCGAAGGCAGGTCACAAATCTCCCTGACCTACTAGCAGGCAAGTGGGGTCACTGTCTGATTCTGCAGGAGTAGGTCACCACGTTATTCTCGTCCAGGAACCGCTGGAGCGTAGGTGAAAGTTCTGGCTCTCCTCATGGCATCAGGTCCGACAAGGTTGAGGAGGAGGGAGGCTTTAAAACGGAGTCAGGTTTGGCGCGGTGCACAACGTTGACAAAGTGGGTGAATCAGATTCAAACGTGGCCCAGCGCTCAGCGATATCAGCATCAAAGGCAAGCGGCACGGGGCCTTTCTGCAAGAAGACGCCTTGGCCAGAGAGATTAAACACAAGTAGGCACAAAATCAAAAGAAATAAATAAAAACCCGATAGATAGGAGACGCAGGTATCTCCAGCTTCGACTCCATGTAAATAAGCAATTCACATACTCTTGAGTGTATAGCATCCTTTAATGATAGCACAGGGTATAACACACGTCAGCAAGCACTGGTTTACATTCTTCTACTGAACTATACCCAGGGCAGGAGAAAGCGTTATGATTGATGTTAACTAAGGCGGGGTTATAGGTACTGAGGTAGCTATATTATTGGTTGCATGCATAAACCATCTACAGTTAGCAACAGGATTCAGTATGCTTACTACACTCTGAAGTTACTAGGCATTTTAGTATTGGTGCTGTGGTTATGTGTGTATTCAGTCCACCCTCTCCCCCTTATCTCTCTCACAGAGTCACCTGTTTCCGGGCAGAATTTCTGGCAGCTTCTCAGCTGCCAGCCTGCCAGGTCTGAGTGACTGTACTGCCAGGCCTCAGTGACTGATCTGCCAGCCCAAGAATCCATTCGGCCCACAATGTCCATACTACCCTCTGGAAACCAGTCCCTATTGCCACAACACCCATACTGTCACTACAGAAAGCCCCCCCCCCCTCACTGGCCAGCAATATTGGAATTGGTGGAGAGGTGGAATATTACGTTTGCGTGACCAACCCTCCCGTGTGATGCTGGGACCCAAAGCGTCCCACTTAGTCTAGTACTAAGATCCTCTCTCAGTCTTCTATGATTCAACGAATAAAAGCAATGGCAACATCCTCGTAAATATTCCCTGCATTCTTTCCATCTTAATGAGGTCATCCCTACAGCAGGGACAAAAAACCAGTGCACAATACTCCAAATGTGGCCTCACAAACATTTTCTACAACTGTAGCATAATATCCCATCTTGTATGGTCAATTCCTTGACTGACAAAGGCAATATACCAAAAACTTTATTCACCACCCTATTTACCAGTGACACCAGTTACCTGCACTCCCAGACCCTCTGCTCTACAACACTCCCCAGAGCCCGAACAGAGATGTCCTGCCCATGTTAGTGCTCCCATAATGCATCACCTCACAATCCTCTGTATAAAACTCACTTAACCATTCTTCAGCCCACCTGATCAAGGTCCTGTTTGTCATTTTGATAATCATCTTCACTATCTATGATCTCACCCACTTTAGACTCATCATATGTTTCTGTTTGAGGACTATATGTGTCATGCCAGTATGTGTCCTGAATTCTGGATGAAATAACGAAGACGCTGTCTTTGTAATCTTCCAGCTAAACCGTGGATAAAAATTACAAACGGAGCCTAGTCTGTGCAAAACATTTTTAGAAGACATTGTGAAAGGAAAGAAATTCGACAATGAATTGACCAGAAAATCTTGAACATGATTTCATTGGAAGAAAGATGACAACAAGCAAAAACAATGCTGCTGTTAATAATGGGGGGATCAGTGTGGCATCAAATGCAAGTGTATCCAGAGAGGTGGAGAGTGAGGTGGAGAGAGCAAGAGTAGAGAGTGTGGAGAAAAAGAGGCTGAGAGTGAAGAGAGAAAAAGAGAGATGGAGAGGCAGAAAGAGGAGAGGTGACTAAGAGGGAAGAGAGAGAGACCATATACCCATATAATAACCATATAACCATATAACAATTACAGCACGGAAACAGGCCCTCTCGGCCCTTCCAGTCCGTGCCGACCATTTGTTTTCCCCTAGTCCCATCTACCTGCACTCAGACCATACCCCTCCGTTCTCTTCATGTCCATATACCTATCCACTTTAGTCTTAAATGTTAAAATCGATCCTGCCTCCACCACTTCTGCTGGAAGCTGATTCCACACAGCCACCACCCTCTGAGTAAAGAAGTTCCCCCTCACGTTACCACCACCCCGAAACTTCTGTCCCTTAATTCTCATGTCATGCCCTCTTGTTTGAATCTTCCCTACCCTCAATGGGAAAAACGTATCCACGTCAACTCTGTCTATCCCTTTCATCATTTTAAAGACCTCAATCAAGTCCCCCCTTAACCTTCTGCGCGCCAAAGAATAAAGACCTAACTTGTTCAACCTTTCTCTGTAACATAGTTGCTGGAACCCTGGCAACATTCTAGTAAATCTCCTCTGTACTCTCTCTATTTTGTTGACATATTTTATATTTATATTTTATTTTTTTTATTTCTTTCTTTCTCGTGCTTTACATCTTTATGGGCTCTTTCTACTTTATCATGAACTATCAATATCACTACCTTACCTAACTGAAACCCCTGTCTCACTGTGCGAGTTGGCCCACGAGTGACCCCGAGTTTTTCACTCGTGGTGATCACGTAGCGGGAACGTCGGAACTCGCACGAGCAAACTTATCGACTCGTGGCGCTAAGGCAGGTACTCGGGAAACTTGTTAACTCGTGAAAAAAAAATCAAACATGTTTGATTTTTTCCACGAGTCAAATTAACTGTTCAAGTGTAAAATGGAAACATTTAACTCGTTGTAATAACGTTAGTGGCCCCCGTGCGTTTATCTTAGTGTCTCGTGAGTGTACCGTGGGAACTTTAATAATCTGTTCTTTTTGCTCGTAAACTGAACCAAAGATAAGACACAAAATGCTGGAGTTTATAACTCAGCGGACCAGGCAGCATCTCTGGAGAGAAGGAATAGAGTCGAGACCCTTCTTCAGACTTTCCTTCGCTCCAGAGATGCAGCCTGTCCCGCAGAGTTACTCCAGCATTTCGTGTCTATCTTCGGCCTTTCTGCCACTTGTCCCCGTGGCTTCACTCTGTCTCAATGAACGCTTAAAGACCTGCCGTAGGGGCAAGTCTGGGGTGGTGGGTGGGATGTGTCCACGTGTGATGCTCCATCCACCCCCCCCCCGGGGCCGAGAGTGTGGGATTGGGAAGGAAACTGCAGATGCTGGTTCACACCGGAGATAGACACACACAATGCTGGAGTAACTCGGCGGGACAGGCAGCATCTCTGGAGCGAAGGAATGGGTGGCATTTCGGGTAAGTCTGAAGAAGGGTCTCGACTCTATTCCTTCTCTCCAGAGATGCTGCCTGGTCCGCTGAGTTGTGTGTGTGTGTCCTCTCTCCCTCTCTGTCTATCTGGTGTGTATCTGTGTGTGTGTCTGCTGTCGGGTCCCGGGTGGCCGCTCAAAGTCACCCGAGCTGCTTGATTCCTCTGAAGTGGTGGCCAGCTGCTGTCTGTGTGTGTGTGTGTGTGTGTGTCTCTCTCTCCCTCTCTGTCTATCTGTGTGTGTGTGTGTACTGTCGGGTCCCGGTGGCCGCTCAAGTCACCCGAGCTGCTTAATTTCCTCTGAAGTGGTGGCCAGCTGCTGTCTGTGTGTATCTGTGTGTGTGTGTGTGTGTGTGTGTGTGTGTGTGTGTGTGTGTGTGTGTGTCTCTCTCTCCCTCTCTGTCTATCTGTGTGTGTGTGTGTGTGTGTGTGTGTGTGTGTGTGTGTGTGTGTGTGTGTGGTGTGTGTGTGTGTGTACTGTCGGGTCCCGGTGGGCCGCTCAAGTCACCCGAGCTGCTTAATTCCTCTGAAGTGGTGGCCAGCTGCTGTCTGTGTGTATCTCTCTGTGTGTGTGTGTGTGTGTGTGTGTGTGTGTGTGTGTGTGTGTGTGTGTGTGTGTGTGTGTCCTCTCTCTCTCCCTCTCTGTCTATCTGTGTGTATCTGTGTGTGTGTCTGATGTCGGGTCCCGGTGGCCGCTCAAAAGTCACCCGAGCTGCCTCATTCCTCTGAAGTGGTGACCAGCTGCTGTCTGTGTATCTGTGTGTGTGTGTGTGTGTGTGTGTGTGTGTTGTGTGTGTGTGGTGTGTGTGTGTGTCTCTCTCTCCCTCCTCTGTCTATCTCTGTGTGTGTGTGTGTGTGTGTGTGTGTGTGTGGTGTGTGTGTACTGTCGTCCCGGCGGCCGCTCAGTCACCCGAGCTGCTTAATTCCCTGAAGTGGTGGCCAGCTGCTGTCTGTGTGTATCTCTCTCTCTCTCTGTGTGTGTGTGTGTGTGTGTGTGTGTGTGTGTGTGTGTGTGTGTGTGTGTGGTGTGTGTGGTGTGTGTGTGTGTGTGTGTGTGTGTGTGTGTGTGTGTGTGTGTGTGGTGTGTGTCTGCTGTCGGGTCCCAACGGCCGCTCAATGTCAGTCACCCGGGCTGCTTCCTTTTTTAAAATTATTTAAAATAGAGATCCATTGCAAAAAAGTATTTAAAAACATAAAAAAACAAGAAATGCTTGGTAGAATGCGCATTTTCCCATTGTAGGTCATATCAATAGATGCGGCCCGCGCTGAAATAACTCAAAACCACAGGATGGAGATGTATTTTAAACATTGTTGCTTTATTAAACCATACCTTTCATTCACGTTGGCTCAAGAGTAACGGGAGAGGAACTTGCTAACTCGGGAGAGGAACTTGCTAACTCGGGAGAGAACTTGCAACATCGCAGCAATTACATACCCGTGGGAACTCGGCCACACACTTGATCATACACTTGCAGTCTCGTGCGCAGCCACGAGTCTATCACTCGGGGTACCTCGTGGGTCAACTCGCACAGTGAGACAGGGGCATTACTCTCTCTCTCTCTTTTGTTTGCTACTGCTACTTTTCTATTATTAAATTTTAAAACAAGAAGTTGTACATGAAATGTATTATGTTATTCTTGGTTTATACTGCTGTACATTACTTCTAATTAAAATATTTTTAAATAAATAAAAAATAAAGAATTTGGTGGCTCTACACTCTGTTTTAAATGGCATTAAACAGCACTAGCATTTGGTGGCCATGCACCCTGCTTGAAGTGGAATGAAAATGCACTTGGATTCGGTGGCCTTGCACCCTGCTTGAAGTGGTAGGAAACTGCACTTGAATTCGGTGGCCTTGCACCCTCCTGGAAGTGGTAGGAAACTGCACCTGAATTTGGTGGCCTTGCACCCTGCTTGAAGTGATAAGAAACTGCACTCGAATTTGGTGGCCTTGCACCCTGCTTGAAATGGAATTTCAAGGAATAGCCATGAGTCAACTGCTCGCCTCCCAGCCGTGAGTGAGCTGCCAGCACATCAGGCTTGAGTAAGTTGAGCTGTCCACCCAAGAAATCCATTTGGCCCACAATATCCATGTTAGCCATTCAGGAAACATGTCCCTTCAGCCCACAATACCCATACTAGCGCTCCAGAATATTGGAATTGGTGGAGAAGTGAATTCATGCATTGGGGGACCATCCCTCCCTCTTATATATATTTATCATACATATTTATGAAAGGCCCTGATTCTATTCCTATCACTTATGACATAATGGCCTTATGACCTTCCTGTCATCCAGGGACCCCAACATCTTTCTAGGTCTGGTAACGATTCACCTGACTTTCTTCCAATTGATGCACTGCATTTTGGTGTATTGAACAATGTAAACACTTTCAGTGTTCACAGTTTCGGCAACTTCTCCTGGACCACCCAGGCACACCAACGCCTCTACTTCCTTCGAAGGCTTAGGAAGTACGACATATCCCCAACAACTCTCACCAACTTTTACACATATGGCATAGAAAGCATTTTAAGTTAGTTTAGAGAAACAGTGAGAAAACAGGCCTTTCGTCCCACCAGTTCCACACCGACCAGCGATGCCCGCACATTTACATTATCCTACACACACTAGGGACAATTTACAATTATACCAAGACAATTAGCTTACAAACCTGTATGTTTTTGGAGTGTGGGAGGAATCCAGAGCACCCGAAGAAAACCCACACAGGTCACGGGGCAAATGTACAAACTCTTTACAGACAGCACCCCTAGTCAGGATCGGACTCGGGTCTCTGCCGCTGTAAGGCAGCAACTCTACCGCTGCACCACTGTTATTGGGATGCATCACAGCATGGTTTGGGAACGGCTCCATCCAAGACAGCAAGAAAGTACAGAGAAACGTGGACACAACCCAGACCATCACACAAACCAACCTCCCTTCCACAGACTCCATTTATTCCTCATGCTGTCTCGGCAAGGCCAGCAGCATAATCAAGAATGGGCCGCACTCTGGCCACTCCCTTTTTTCCCCTCTCCCATCAGGCAAGAGTTATAGAAGTGTGAAAACACACACCTCCAGATTCAGGGACAGTTTCTTCCCAGCTGTTATCAGGGAACTGAATCATCCTACCACAACCAGAGAGCAGTCCAGAGATTATCTCTGATCGGACTTTATTGAGCTATCTTGCACTAAATGATATTCCTTTTATCCTGTATTTGGACGGCTTGATGGTCATCCTGTGTAGTCTTTCCGCTGACTGGATAGCACGCAACAAAAAAGCTTTTCACTGTACCTCGGTACACGTGACAATAAACTAAACACAAACTGAAAAGTCAATGAGCTCTTCTCTACATGACATTGAATAATTGCAGGTCTGACAAACAACACTGACATTGGTTGCCAATTCCAATAAGATTTAAAGGACACTTGAGCAGGTACATGAATGGACTTTAGACTTTAGAGATTCAGCGTGGAAACACGCCCTTCGGCCCACCACGTCTGCGTTGACCAGTATTCTCTCCGCACACTAGCACTATCCTACACGCACTGGTGATAATTGACAATTTACAAAACCCAGTTAGCCTTCAAACCTGTTCATCTTTGGAGTGTCTCAGGAAACTGGAGCAGCCGGACAAAACCCATGTGGCCATGGGGAGAACGTACAAACTCCATACAGACAGCACTCGTAGTCAGGATTGATTCTGGTGTATGGTGCTGTGAGGCAGCAACCCTACCGCTACACCACTGAACCACCCTGGATAGGAAAGGTTTGGAGGGAAAGGGGCCAAAAGCAGGAAAATGGGTTCATTTTAGATGGCGCACCTTGGTTGCATGGGTAAGATGGGCTGAAGGGGCTGGTTTCCTGTTGTACAACTCTACTGCTGCTATGTTGTATGATTCTAAGCAGTGAGATTCTAAATTTCACAAAATAAATCTATATTCACTCGGCGGGGAGCGGGCGAGCCCTCGCTGGGGCTCGCCGGAGGGGAGCGCTTCCTTTCGCTGGCCCGCGGCAGCCTGAAGCCGCAGTCTGCAGGGCTCCAGCGGGGAACGGCGTCTGCAGCCCGGGATTCCTCGTGGGGGACCCGGGGGAAGAAGGAGCCACCACCGCCGGCCCGCGGCCTACTTCTACCGCGGGTCCAGCGTGAACTTACCAACACCCCCGGAGGGGAGCTTCAACCGTCGGCCCTGCTGTCTGTGGTGCTTCTGGCTGTGGCGGAAACTTTAAATCTTCAACCGCCGGCCTGTACCAGCCTGAAGCCGTGGTCTCCGGTGGGGAGAGCCGACCCTGGACTTTACCTTGTCTGGACGCCTGCAGCGACAGCTGCGGAGGGTTGAGGTCCCGACCACGGGGGAAAGTGGAGGAGGAATCGCAAATGTTTGTGCCTTCCGCCACAGTGACGAATGCTGTGGTGGATGCTTATGTTACATTTTTATTGTGCATTTGTGTGTTCTTTATTATTGCATGCTGCTGACATTCATTTCACTTGCACTTATGTGCAATGTGACAAATAAACTGTATTGTGTATTGTGTATTGTCTCTAGGTAAATACAGTTGTGTTTAAAAGAGAACTTGTATATATATTTTTTAAAGATAAAAAGAGAAAAAGAGAAAAAAGAGAAAAACAAAACCCCCTAAACTAAAATAAGCAAACCAAAATCTGGGCTGCAAAGAATTTCAACAACTTAGATCCCTGTTTGTCGTCAAGTCCGTTCCACCATATAAAGGTAAAATAATTATAACGGTTGGAGAGGGAACAATTTATATCGTGTGAAAATATTGAATGAAGCTTCCCCAAGTCCAATCAAAATTAACCAAGGGTTCAACAATGTTACTCCCAATTTGTTTTCTAAATTTAAACATGACATTGTTTCAGAGAACCAATGAAGTGTGGTAGGAGGATTAGAGTCTTTCCATTTAAATAAAATAGATCATCTGGCTATAAATGTAGCAAAAGCAATCAGCCGATGGGCTGAACGGGACAGATGAGTAGAATCTAACATTGGTAGCCCAAAAATTGCAGTAGAGGATGAGGTTGTAAATCAATACCTAAAACTACAGAAATAGTATCAAAAATTTATTTCCAATGTTTTTCCAAAAGTGGGCAAGACCAAAACATATGAGTCAGTGAAGCCACTTCAGAATTACATCTGTCACGGGTAGGATTTGTATGACCATAAAAATGAGCTAACTTATCTTTTGACATATGAGCTCTGTGAACTACCTTAATTGTATCAGAACGTGTCTTGCACACATTGAAGAGGTATTAACTAATTGAAGAATCCTCTCCCATTTCTCTGTAGAAGTTTGAAGTTCTCTTTCCCAATCATTCTTAATTTTATCAGGTACCTACTTGTAATAAATTTTGACAGATAAAATTTGGACCAATCTTAAATTTTTCAGCTGTATTGAATAAATATTCCCATTCTACTTATCAAATGTCTTACTCAGCATCAAGTGAAAAGACACATTCTGGAGTTTTATTTGACGCTGTATATACAATATTCATTAATCATCTAACGTTAAAGTATGAGTAACGATTTTTAATAAAACCTGTCTGATCTTCAGAAATAATTTGCAGTAATATATATTCCAATCTCATAGCTAATATTTTAAAAAGAATTTTGGAATCTACATTTAACAGTGATATAGGTCTATATGATGTCACTTCTGTAGGGTCCTTATCTTTTTTAAGAATTAAAGAAATAGATGCTTCATAAAAGGTTTGTAGTAATATATTCATTAAAAACACTTCTTTTAAAACCTTGCCTAGCCAGGGGGACAGTAAAACTTGAAAAAATACGTAAAAAATTCCACTGTATACCCATCTAAACCGGGAGCTTTATCAGATAGACTCTTTACTGGATAGACTCGACTTGTACTCGCTGGAATTTAGGAGATTGAGGGGGGATCTTATAGAGACTTACAAAATTCTTAGGGGGTTGGACAGGCTAGATGCAGGAAGATTGTTCCCGATGTTGGGGAAGTCCAGGACAAGGGGTCACAGAGAGTGGTGAGTCTCTAGAATTCTCTGCCACAGAAGGTAGTTGAGGCCAGTTCATTGGCTATATTTAAGAGGGAGTTAGATGTGTCCCTTGTGGTTATAGGGATCAGGGGGTATGGAGAGAAGGCAGGTACAGGATACTGAGTTGGATGATCAGCCATGATCATATTGAATGGCGGTGCAGGCTCCAAGGGCCGAATGGCCTACTCCTGCACCTATTTTCTATGATTCTATGATTCTAATTCATCGAGAGGATTGCTTTCTGTATTTCATCCTCCGTGATGGGTTCATCTAACAACAGAGACTCATTATGTGGTAAATTTGGCAAGTTCAATTTATTTAAAAACTCATGCATTATATTGGAATCAGTAGGAAATTCTGATTGGTATAGGGAGGTATAAAATTCCTGAAAGAATTTATTAATTTCATCATGATCTACTGTCAATGTACCATCCCGTTTACTCACTTTAATAATCTGACGTTCGGCTGACACAGCTTTCAACTGATTGCCAAGTAATTTGCCAGATTTATCACCATGTATATAAAATTAACGTTTGGTTTTAAGTAGCTTATTCTCAATCAGTGATACTAATAACAATCATGTCTCATTTGAAGTTCAACTATTCTTATAGAGCTCTAAACTAAGAGCTTTTGAATATTTTTTAATCAATTTCATGAATCTCATCAACCAATATACGTATTTCATTTTTTTAATCCTGCGGGGTATGAAATAATTTGTCCACGAATATATGCCTTAAAAGCATCCCAGACTACAACATTGGATATTTCTTCAGTAGAGTTTGTTAAGAAGAAGAAGATAATCTGATCTTTAATAAAATTAACAAAATATAGATCTTGAAGCAAAGTAGTATTAAATCGCCATTGTTTAGCACTAAACTTGGAATCAGGTATTTTGATTGATATTTTCAATGGTGCATGATCAGAAATAGCAATTGCATCAAACTCACATGCACTGACCAATGAAACTAGCCGAGAATCTATTATATAGTCAATCCTAGAGTAACTATGAAATACATGAGAGAAAAAAGAAAATTCTTTGGCATTTGGGTGTAGGAATCTTCAGATTTCTAACATTCCAGAGTCAAGTAAAAAAGAATTGTTAAAACTAGTGGTTTTATTTGGAAGCACATGATCGGATGCAGATCTGTCCATCGTGGGATTCAAATAATAGTTAAAATCTCCACCCATTATCAAAAGATGTTCATTTAAATTAGGAAAAGATGTGATTAACTGTATAAAAAACTCCGGGTGATTAGTATTAGGTGCATAAACATTCACCATAACAAGTTTTTGGTTATGAAGTAGACCAGTAATCATCAAAAATCTACCATATGGATCAGAATTTGTTTCATAATGAATAAACGAGGTTGAGGAGTCAATAAAAATAGAGACTCCTTTCATTTTCACCTGTAAATTTGAATTAAGCTGCTGTACTCTCCAAAACTTAAAGAAGCATTGATTGTCATCCTTCCATACATGAGTTTCCTGAACAAAGATAATCTGAGCATTTAGTCTATGAAGAACTTTGAAAAAGCAATTCCTCTTAATGACGTGATTCGACCATTAGCATTCCATGAGAGAAAGTTAATAACTTTATCCATATTGTTTGTAAAAATCATGTGGAATGTAAAGGGTTAATTTCGCAGACCATAGTGGTTCATGATACTGGAAGGAGAAAAATCTAAGGCGGATCCGGAAGTGTCGACATTTCAGACATTTTTGTAGATCGAATACAGCCCAGATAGAAAAAGCTAAACTAAAAGCAAAAGTACCCCCCCATGCAAAGCCCGAAACTGACCAGTAGGCGGTCAGTATGCTACCCAACCCCTCCCCTAGTCCCGTCTCTTCTAATGATGGCTCCAAAAGTAAAAGAAAGGTGTATTTACCACCGAATAGCCGAAACAAATTGATATGGTTAAAAAGTACATGCAAGCTGTGAAAAACAAGAACTGCTTCACTTGTTTGTCCAAGGACGGGAAGAGAAACCCTTCGGAAGACATTTTGAATGTGAAAGAGCTAACAAAGAAGATCTTAAAAGTTAATATATAATTCCATTACATTAAATTAACCGTATCTTAGAGAACTTAAAAGTTATGATTTGATACCATCATACTAATATTCTAGAAAGTAATTAAAAAAAAATTAAAAATAACTCATTAAATTCTTAGTCATTTACAAAATGTTGTATTGTCAAATTAGGAGCAATAAATCTCCAATTGTAACTCAGTCGGCTATCAGCAACTCCCCGCTGCGGCTTCGGAGGGGGGGGGGGGGGAGAGGAGGGAGGCGAGGGGGGGAGGGGAGGGGGGGGGGAATAACACACATTAATCAATGTCCACCCCCAGTCCCAATGATGTCGGGAGCAGTATATAAACTACTCAATAAATTGTAAGTTTCAAAGGGTACCGGCAGGATCTTGATAAGCCTCCAGATAGCTGGAGGCATCTTGCGGGTTGTTAAAGAATAGGCTGTTACCATCAGGAAGTCATATTCGCAGTCTGACTGGGTAGAGCAGAGCAGGGCGTAGCTGCTTCTTAAATAACTCAGACATGACCTTATAATAAGGCATTCTCAGTCCCATATGTTCACGGCTGTAAACAGGAACAATGCTGTCACTGAGGGAACTAATGCTGCTCGATTCCCAAAATAATTCCTCGATTCACTTGAGATCTCTGGATTACCACCACAAAAAGTTGAAAAAAGGATTTCCAATGTTAATGAGAAACTTGGAACCCCTAAAGCTATGCAATGGAATGAGGATGATTGTGGAAGAGCTACATAAGAAGAGCTATGCAAGAATCAACATGGGAGCCTTCAAAGATGACAAAGATGCATGAGATGGGAAGTTCACTTTCTTTCTTATATGCGGGGCAACCTCAGATTCCTACTTCCACAATTCCGAAGGCACCTCAGCATACTCTGCTGTAGCCTGTGGTGATTACAAACTGATGCTATACTGTCTCGTTCAGGAATGTTACTGCGACTGGCATAAAGATGGGTATTGATAGATCTGTCCTTGGAATCCAGATAGTCTCTGAGTCATGTCGGATTTGGGCAGGTTGTGAGTGGACTGAATGGATGACACAGATGCCCCTGTATCCACTATGAAGGTACACTGTTTTCCCGCAACTTGTAATACCAGAACAGGTTCATTGTCAGTGTAGCACTCCTTGCTCTAATGGCCTTGCTGGATACAATTAAATCCAGTATTCATCGTGGGTACCAGCTTTCGGTCTTTCCTTTTTCATTACATACTCCGTTTTCACCTTAACCTGGAGTTGACTCTCCAGTCCGTTACCATCCTTCCAGTAAATAATAATAATAATAATGGATTGGATTTACATATCACTTTTCTAGATACTCAAAGTGCTTTACATCACATTATTCATTCACTCCTCAGTCACACTTGGTGGTGGTGAGCTACTTTTTGTAGCCACAGCTGCCCTGAGGCAGACTGACGGAAGCGTGGCTGCTAATCAGTTAATCAGCGGTAGCTAATCAGCTAATCAGCGCCTACGGCCCCTCCGACCACCACCAATCATTCACACACATTCACATTCACACACAGGCAAAGGTGGGTGAAGTGTCTCGCCCAAGGACACAACGCAGTAGGCACTCCAAGCGGGATTCGAACTGGCTACCTTCCAGTCGCCAGCCAAACACTTAGCCCATTGCGCCATCTGTCGTCCTTTAACTGCATTTAACTGCATGGGCCATTTGGCTCTGAGACTTGTCTGACCACTCCATATGGTTAGTTTTTATCGCCTCTGCGACAGTGGCTGGGAGACAATTTATCAGAATAGCACAATGCTGAGGTGAATTCCCACCGTCACGATATTTAGTATCCCCCAACTGACTGATGGATACCTCTGAAAACCTCTGAAAACCCCTGAAAACCTCGCAAAAAATTATTCCGCCCCCTCTCTTTTCTGGGTTGTAGTATCCAGGACTTTGGAGATGTCAATAGGTTTTTTACAGAGTGGTAGTAAGGGCAGTAAGGATTGCGTCCTCCCGGGCCGGATTCTGGGCATGTTGATTGACCAGCACGTCATGGGTTGGGGACCCCAAGTTAGCTAGGAATCTTGCGTGTTCTACTGCGGTTAGAACTTGTTGTACCAGGGCCTAGAGTTCTCTGGAATCAGCATTATAGACATGTGTAGTGGTTCAGAGGGAGTTTACAAATGAGGCGGGTGATTTATTTTTATTTGGCAGCTGATTCATGAAGATTATTGTTTTGTTCAGCTTCCAAGGGAGGTAAATATCCATATTGACACCAGCTGGAACTGCTGGGTCAAAGGCGACCGGGGAAGTGGACACAGGTGATACTGCAGGAGCTGGTGATACTGCAGGAGCTGGTATAGTGGACACAGGTGGTACTGCAGGATCAATTACCATAGAGTGGGGGTGTTGGAATGAGGATGGTTGACGGAGCACGTGAGCATTAGTACGGATTCTATTCTCCCACATCCAAATCAATCCTCGTAGTCTCTCTCTATCAAACCAAGCCAACCATCAAATTACGTATTCTTTAGCTCCCCTTAGTGGCCACAATTCCATTCTTCCACCATGTGCTCCTTTGCTCTTGGCTGCAACATTTCGCTCTCTGGCGAGCTACAGATTTCCACAGCACAAGATTTATACAAGATTTACAGATTGACGGGGCCCCTCACAAAACTCACAGAGTTTCTTAAAACAACAAAAGTTAATAATGCAAGAACAAAATCATACAAACTCTAAAAAAAGTATTTGATTTTAATTCGTTAAGTCTGAGGTATCTGAGTCTACCTCTTTAAGTGAAAGCACTCGAGTGTAGACGGATGCTGGAAGCAAACCGTTATCAGAGTAATGCTGTATGCTCCTCACTACTTCAACTGTAAAGCAAAATCACACAAACCTAAGTGAAATCATAAGCCACTATTCCACAAAATTAAACCACACAAACCTAAGCAAAAACATAAGCAAACTTAAGCAAAAATATAAGCAAACTTAAGCAAAAACATTCATTATGAACACTTTAAATTTCGCAGAATTTACAGCAGAAAATTTTGAATCACACAATCCTGGAATATTACAGATGCACCTTTACCAACATTATTACTTTCCCCCTCAGTGCTAATTTTACAGTAAGATGCCAATATTACCGTAGCACTGAACAATACTTCTTCACTTAGTACTGAATCACCTCAGTGTTTGTCTTCTTAGGTAGGTCCCCAATTCTACCCCAATACTGAACCCTTTCCCTCAGCGCTGACGATTAAACCTTCCCTTAGTCCTGAAGTTTAAACCTTCCCTTAGACCTGAATTTCTAAGAACTCCTCAGTTACTGAATTCCAAATTTAATATCAGTATCATCCAGACTACTAATAATTACTATCCTCAGTCAATCTCGTCAAAAGGCATCTCGAAAGCCAGCGGATGATCGAGCAATGGAACAGCGAACGGAGGAAAACCGATGGAGTAAAATAACTTAAATTGGGGGCCCAATTCCTCCCTTCATGATCCAGCAAACTCGACGAATCCTTGACCGCAAACTTGCCAGGACCTTCCTTGAGATCCCGGATAAGCCCCCAACTGTTAATCCCGGTTTTATTCCACCCCTCAGTCTTGTTCAGCAACACGCCGATCAGATACCGTAGTTATTTTTATTTGTACCATGGTACACTGCTTTCCTTTCCCTCTCTTTAGAGCAGCATACTCCTAAGAGAGATTCCAGAAAACATGTGGTCACAGACAAACGAGTTGACACATATATACACTGATAATACAAATGGGCATCACCTACAGAAGACAATGAGCGCCAAAACCAATCACTACAGAGTAATAATTATCAATCAAAGTATTACACGGTTATACAGGTTGGGAACAGTCCCACGTCTCACTACAGTGTATGAATGTCACCTGATTTACAAGAATCTACGTCTCTTTGGAGAAGTCGAAAGTAACTGCTCACGTCACTGAGAAATAAGTGAAAATAACAAGTGAAGCTATACTCTCAATTAACCCTTTCATTCCAGGGAATTCTGGTTTCTGCCTATTTTTCACTGATGTACAGGAGACCCACACCTGGAACAGTGTACAAAACACAATAGTCCTTCATGCTTTGTGTACACCCTTAAAAGTCAAGTCCTCCTGAAATGGGTAGTGGAGACAGAGACTCTGTGAAATTTTAAGAATTTTTAGTTTAGTTTAGTTTAGTTTATTGTCACGTGCACCAATGACATGCATTCTCTGGGAACCCAGATATTGCTTAGGGCTTAATGTCAGTTTTTCATGAGTACACCATCATTGACAGTATCTTGTAATCCAGATTGATGTTTAACAAAGTTTTTATCTGAATGGAAATTACCTCCTGTCCACTGTCTGAGTATCCACGGGTTTTATGGCCTGGAATTTAAACGTACCACCACCATACATAGTATTACTAAAACTCTCATCTTGACCACTTCCGGCCTGCATTGTAAATAAATTTTGCGCAAAAAGGCCACCATATATCGCCTGATTTTTTTTTTTTTTCGCCACCTTACTCACCGTTCTCCTCTGCTCCGAGCGCACCAAGTTGAAATATTAGAAAAGTTGTGAAGGTTTAACAAATCGTAAGATCAGCAGATTGGTCTTTTCGCCTGTCTGTCACCATGAAAGTAACAGCCCCTTCTGGCACCTGATGAAGAATGAAGCCCAGAGGCAGAGCTGAGTCTACAAGCCATGGCACCCACCCCAACCCCTTATCCTCTGGTCCCCTTCGTTGGCTCCTGCCCCCCTCCCCCCTCCCCCATAATACCGCATTCGCCCCAAGGCTCTTCCCCGTTTTTTTCTCTGAGCTCCCTCCCCCCCCCCTCCCACACATACACACCCCTCACAACCCTCCCCAGGCCCACTAACACCCCGAGCTCTCTCCACCCCACCCCCCCCCCCGCATCTTTACTGCAGCTGCAGAAGGCTCTGGAGGAGCTGACCCAGCCCGACCCAGCCCATCCAGCACCAATTTGGAAAGGGCGGCGATGTCCCCAAACGGAAAGTGGAGATTCCCAGTGGAGGAGAATGACCAGCGAAGTGGCCAGCCAAACGACCAGATTGCGAATCCCCATCGAACCCCCAATCCCTGCCCACAGGAGCCGTTGGAAGAGGAGGAGGGGGAGGAGGGACACCCGACCGGTAAGCTTTAAAATCAAGCACGGGGCTTGTTTTTTTCAGAGCCCACAGGAGCTGTTGGAAGAGGAGGAGGGGGAGGAGCGACACCCGACCGGTAAGCTTTAAAATCAAGCGCGGGGCTTGTTTTTTCAGAGGCCCACAGGAGCCGTTGGAAGAGGAGGAGGGGGAGGAGCGACACCCGACCGGTAAGCTTTAAAATCAAGTGCGGGGCGTGTTTTTTTCAGAGGCCCACAGGAGCCGTTGGAAGAAGAGGAGGGGGAGGTAGCGACACCCGACCGGTAAGCTTTAAAATCAAGCGCGGAGCTTGTTTTTGCCGAAATCCATAACATTCCATTTGGAGAAGTGGGTTTTGTTTTGAGGAAGCCGCTGATTGGTGGAAGTGGACTAGGGAAAGCAGCTGATTGGCAGTCAGATTCCAGCAGTTTTGTTGTGTACTTTGTATTTGTGTTGATATTGTATCCTGTGTAAGGGGGCAGTATGAAGGCCAGGGCAGTGTACTGTTCTGGATGTCAGATGTGGGGAGGTCAGAGAATCTGATAGCCCTCCAGACATCCACATCTGCGCCAGGTGTGTTGAGATGGGGCTCCTAAAGGACTGTGTTAGGAACCTGGAGCAGCAGCTCGATGACTTCCGTCTGGTCAGGGAGAGTGAGGAGGTCATAGAGAGGAGCTACAGGGAGGCAGTCACTCCCAGACCACAGGAGGCCAGACAAGTGGGTCACAGTTAGGAAGGGCAAGGGGCAGAGGCAGGGGCTAGAGAAGTACCCCTGTGACCGTACACCTGGAAAATAGGTACTCGGGTTTGAGTACGATTGGAGGGGACAGCCTAGCTGGGGGCACCAACAGCGCCGGGCCTCCGGCACAGGGACCGGCCCTGATGCTCAGAAGGGTAAGCAAAAAGAGGAGGGCAATTGTAATAGGGAACTCTATAGTTAGGGGTCAGATAGGCGATTCTGTGGACGCCGGAGACCCGATGGTAGTTTGCCTCCCTGGTGCCAGGCTCTCGCATTGTGTCAGAACGTGTCCAAAAGATTCTGATAAGGGAGGGAGAGGAGCCTGATGTTTCTGTGGTACACATAGGTACCAATGACATAGGCAGAAAAAGTGACGAGGTCCTGAAGGGAGAATTTAGGGAGTTGGGGGGAAAGTTAAGGAGAAGGACCAAAAGGGTAACGATTTTCAGGATTACCTCCTGTGTCGCGTGACAGTGAGAGTAGCAATGAAATGAGGTGGAGGATAAATGCGTGGCTGAGGACTGGTGCAGTGGGCAGGGATTCAAGTTTCTTGATCACTGGGACCTCTTTTGGGGAAGGCATGATCTGTACACAAAGGACGGGTTGCACTTGAGCCCGAGGGGACCCAATATCCTGGCAGGGAGATTTGCAAAGGCTACTGGGAGACTTTAAACTAGAAAGGCTGGGGGAGGGACTCGGGTAGAGGGGCTAGGGTCAGGGTGTGGGGGCAAGAGGCATAGAAGGGAAGCACTCGGACCCAAAGTATAGGCCGAGAAAGATGAAAAAAGATAATAGGCAGAGAATAAGGAATGGTGGGTTTCTAAAATGTGTATATTTTAATGCTAGGAGCATTGTAAGTATGGTGGATGAACTTAGAGCCTGGATTGACACCTGGAAATATGATGTTGTGGCAATCAGTGAAACATGGTTGCAGAGGGCTTTGATTGGAAACTAAAATATTGCAGGATTTCGTTGCATCAGGTGTGATCGAATTGGAGGGACCAGAGGGGGAGGTGCTGCATTGCTTGTCAGAGAAGAATTACAGCAGTGCTTTTGCAGGATAGATTTAGAGGGCTCGTCTAGGGAGGCTATTTAGGTGGAACTGAGAAGTGGGAACGGTGTAGCAACACTTTTAGGGGTGTGTTATAGACCGCCAAATGGGAGCGAGAATTGGAAGAGCAAATATGTAAGGAGATAGCAGATATTAGTAGTAAGCACAAGGTACTGATTGTGGGAGATTTCAATTTTCCAAAAATAGACTGGGAAACACATTCTGTAAATGAGCAGGATGGTTTGGAGTTTGTAAAATGTGTGCAGGATAGTTTTTTTGCAGCAGTACATAGAGGTAATCGACCAAGAAGGGCAGTTGCTGGACCTCCTGTTAGGAAATGAGGCAGGTCAGGTGACGGAGGTATGCGTTGGTGAGCACTTCGGGACCATGATCACAATACCATTAGTTTCAATATAATTATGGAGAGAGTCAGAACTGGACCTAGGGTGGAGAATTTTTGATTGGAGAAAGGCTAACTTTGAGGGAATGCGTAAGGATTTTTAAAGAGTGAATAGGGACACTTTGTTGCATGGGAAAGGATGTTAGAAGAGAAATGGAGGACATTTAAAGGGGTAAATTGTAATAGAGTACAGAATCTTTATGTCCCTGTTCGGTTGAAAGGAAATAGTAAAAATTGGAAAGAGCCATGGTTTTCAAGGGATATTAGACACTTGTTTCGAAAAAGAGAGATATCTACAATAATTATAGGAGGCATGGAGTAAATGAGGTGCTAGAGGATATATAAAGAATGTAAAAAGAATCTTAAGAAAGAAATTAGGAAGGCCTAAAAGAAGATAAGAGGTTGCTTTGGCAAGAAAAGGTGAAAGTAAATCCAAAGGGTTTCACAGCTATATTAATAGCAAAAGGATAAACGAGGGATAAAATTGGACCATTAGAGAACCAGAATGGACAGCTATCTGCAGAGCCAAAAGAGATGGGGGAGATATTGAACAATTTTCTTTTCTTCGGTATTCACCAAGGAGAAGGATATTGAACTCTGTAGTAAGGGAAAAAGTAGAGTAGCTATGGAAACTATGAGATTCAATGAGAGGAAGTACTGACAACTTTTGAAAAATTATAAAGGTGGATAAGTCTCCAGGTCCTGACAGGATATTCCCTAGGACATTGAGGGAAGTTAGTGTAGAAAAAGCAGGAGCTATGACAGAAATATTTTTCAAATGTCATTAGAAACGGGAATAGTGCGGAGGATTGGCGTACTGCGCATGTTTGTTCCATTGTTTAAAAAGGGTTCAAAGAATAAACCTAGCAATTATAGACCTATTCGTTTTGACGTCAGTGGTTGGGCAAACTTAATGGAAAAGGATACTTAGAGATAATAATATAAGCATCTGGATAAACAGGGTCTGATCAGGAACAGTCACATGGATTTGTGCTGGAAGGTCATGTTTGACAAACCTTCTTGAATTTTTTGAAGCGGTAACTAGGGAAATTGATGAGGGTAAAAGCAGTGGATTTTGTCTATATGGATTTCAGTAAGGCCTTTGACAAGTTCCCCATGGAAGGTTGGTTTCAGAAGGTTCAATCTTTTGGTGTTAATGGCGGAGTAGCAAGATGGATTCAACAGTGGCTGAATGGGAGATGTCAGAGAGTAATGGTGGATGGCTGTTTGTGCAGTTGGAAGCCGGTGACCAGTGGGGTGCCTCAGTGATCTGTGTTGGGTCCACTGTTGTTTGTCATGTACATCAATGATCTGGATGATGGGTGGAAAATTGGATAAGTAAGTATGCAGATGATACTAAGTTAGGTGGTGTTGTGGATAATGAAGTAGATTCTCAAAATCTACAGAGAATTTGGGTCATTTGGAAAGTGAGGCTGAAAGATGGCAGATGGAGTTTAATGCTGATAAGTGTGAAGTGCTACATCTTGGCAGGACAAATCAAAATAGGACGTACATGGTAAAATGGTAGGGAATTGAGGAATGCTGTGGAACAGAGGGATTCTAGGAATAACTGTGCATAGTTTTCCCTGAAGGTGGAATCGCATGTAGATAGGGTGGTAAAGAAAGCCCTTTGGTGTGCTGGCCTTTATAAATCAGAGCATTGAATATAAGGAGTAGGGAAGTAATGTTTAAAATTGTACAAGGCATTGGTAAGACCAATTCTGGTGTATGGTGTACAATTTTTTGGTCGTCCTAGTTATAGGAAGGATGTCAACAAAATAGAGAGAGTACAGAGAGATTTACTAGAATGTTGCCAGGGGTATCCAGCAACTATGTTACAGAGAAAGGTTGAACAAGTTAGTCTTTTATTCTTTGGAGCGCAGAAGGTTAAGGGGGACTTGATTGAGGTCAATTTAAAATGATGAAAAAGGGATAGACAGAGTTGACGTGGATAAGCTTTTCCCATTGAGGGTAGGGAAGATTCAAACAAGAGGGCATGACATGAGAATTAAGGGACAGAAGTTTAGGAGTAACGTGAGGGGGAACTTCTTTACCTCAGAGGGTGGTGGCTGTGTAGAATGAGCTTCCAGCAGAGGTGTGGAGGCAGGATCGATTTTAACATTTAAAAGTAAAGTGGATAGGAATATGGACGTGAAGGGAATGGAGGGTATGGTCTGAGTGCAGGTAGATGGGATTAGGAGAAATCAAAATAGTCGGCAACGACTGGAAGGGCCGAGAGGGCCTGTTTCCGTGCTGGTAATTGTTATATGGTTATATGGAAAGGAAATAGTAAAAATTGGGAAAGAGCCATGGTTTTCAAGGGAAATTGGACACTTGTTTCAGAAAAAGAGAGATATCTACAATAATTATAGGAGGCATGGAGTAAATGAGGTGCTAGAGGAGTAATAAAGAATGTAAAAAGAATCTTAAGAAAGAAAATTAGCAAGGCTAAAAGAGAGATATGAGGTTGCTTTGGCATGAAAGGTGAAAGTAAACCCAATGGGTTTCTATCTACAGCATATTAATAGCAAAAGGATAACGAGGGATAAAATTGGACCATTAGAGAACCAGAATGGACAGCTATCTGCAGAGCCAAAAAAAGAGATGGGGGAGATATTGAACATTTCTTTTCTTCGTATTCACCAAGGAGAAGGATATTGAACCTGTGAGTTATAAGGGAAAAAGTAAGAGTAGCTATGGAAACTATGAGATTCAAAGAGGAGGAAGTACTGACACTTTTGAAAAATATAGAAGTTGGATAAGTCTCCAGGTCCTGACAGGATATTCCCTAGACATTTGAGGGAAGTTAGTGTAGAAATAGCAGGAGCTATGACAGAAATATTTCAAATGTTCATTAGAAACGGGAATGTGCCAGAGGATTGGCGGTACTGCGCATGTTTGTTCCATTGTTTAAAAAGGGTTCAAAGAATAAAACCTAGCAATTATTAGACCTATTGGTTTTGACGTCAGTGGTGGGCAAATTAATGGAAAGGATACTTAGAGATAATATATATAAGCATCTGGATAAACAGGGTCTGATCAGGAACAGTCAACATGGATTTGTGCCTGGAAGTCATGTTTGACAAACCCATTCTTGAATTTTTTGAAGCGGTAACTAGGGAAATTGATGAGGGTAAAGCAGTGGATGTTGTCTTATATGGATTTCAGTAAGGCCTTTGACAAGGTTTCCCCATGGAAGGTTGGTTAAGAAGGTTCAAGCTTGGGTGTTAATGGCGGAGTAGCAAGATGGATTTCAACAGTGTATGAAGAACCTTTGACCTTATCCCAAAACAAATAAAACAGTTGTAGTGTTTTTCTGTAATGGTGCCCCTTATCGGAGATTAGATATAGAGAAAAATGATGTTGATTTGTATGAGTGATGTCATTTAATTCCAGAAATTTTACTTGAACATAATGTTACATAAACAGAAAAAATAGCAACAGTTAATGTTTTAATTTTAATTCTTCTACTTGGTAGAAATGAATTTTTCTATATTGCTTGAATCCTATGAAAATTATTCTTCGGAAAATGTGTTTGCACATAGCTATATTTGTTTTTACCTGATGATTTGTAGTGTTAAATCATGGTATGTCCATGGAATAAACAATTGGATCTATATTTGACAAATTTTAATTCAAAGTATTACAGGCAAAAAACAGGATCCAAGTGCTCAGCCTTATCAAAGAGCTGGCACAAACATGACAGGTTGAATTGTGTAAGAAGAAACTGCAAATGCTGGTTTACATTGAAGATAGACACAAAATGCTGAGTAACTCAGCGGGGTCAGGCAGCATTTCTGGAGAAAAGGAATAGGTGAGGTTTCCGGGTCAAGACCTTTCATCAGGCTGAGAGTCAGGGAGGGGGAAACTAGAGGTATGGGAAGGGTACCTCTAGTCTCCCCCTCGTAGGTGAGGGGTAACTTTTTTACACAAAGGGTGGTGGATGTATGGAACAAGCTGCCAGAGGAGGTAGTTGGGCAGGCATTACCCCAACATTTAAGAAGCAGTTAGACAGGGACCATGGCATAAAAACATGGTTTGCATGGAAGGATATGGACCAAATGCTGGCAGGATGGAACTAGTGTAGCTGGGACATGTTGGCTGGTGTGGGCAAGTTGGGCCGAAGGGCCTGTTTTCCACACTATATCACTCTATGACTCTAATGGTGGATGGCTGTTTGTCAGGTTGGAAGCCGGTGACCAGTGGGGGTGCCTCAGGGATCTGTGTTGGGTCCCACTGTTGTTTGTCATGTACATCAATGATCTGGATGATGTGGTGGAAAATTGGATAAGTAAGTATGCAGATGATACTAAGATAGGTGTGTGTTGTGGAAATGAAGTAGATTTTCAAAGTCTACAGAGAGATTTGGGTCATTTGGAAAAGTGGGCTGAAAGATGGCAGATGGAGTTTAATGCTGTTAAGTGTGAAGTGCTACATCTTGGCAGGACAAATCAAAATAGGACGTTACATGGGGGGGGTAAAATGGAAGGGAATTGAGGAATGCTGTGGAACAGAGGGATCTAGGAATAACTGTGCATAGTTTACCCTGCTGAAGGTGGAATCGCATGTAGATAGGGTGGTAAAGAAAGCCTTTGGTGTGCTGGCCTTTATAAATCAAGCATTGAATATAGGAGTTGGGAAGTAATGTTAAAATTGTACAAGGCATTGGTAAGACCAATTCTGGAGTATGGTGTACAATTTTGGTCGCCTATTATAGGAAGGATGTCAACAAAATAGAGAGAGTACAGAGGAGATTTACTATGAATGTTGCCAGGGTTCCAGCAACTATGTTACAGAGAAAGGTTGAACAAGTTAGGTCTTTATTCTTTGGAGCGCAGAAGTTAAGGGGGGACTTGATTGAGGTCTTTAAAATGATGAAAGGGATATCTACAGAGTTGACGTGGATACGTTTTTTTCCCATTGAGGGTAAGGGAAGATTTCAAACAAGAGGGCATGACATGAGAATTAAGGGACAGAAGTTTAGGGTAACGTGAGGGGGAACATCTTTACTCAGAGGGTGGTGCTGTGTGGAATGAGCTTCCAGCAGAAGTGGTGGAGGCAGGATCGATTTTAACATTTAAAAGTAAAGTGGATAGGTATATGGACGTGAAGGGAATGGAGGGGTATGGTCTGCGTGCAGGTAGATGGGACTAGGGGAAAACAAATGGTCGGCACGGACTGGAAGGGCCGAGAGGGCCTGTTTCCGTGCTGTAATTGTTATATGGTTATATGGTTCAGAGATGCCAAGTGTCCCGGATTCGCCGTATTTTATCCCGGCGAAATAACCATTTTACGGTGTTCCGGCAACCAAACATGCTGTTACGGAACACCGCCGCGCCGGTGTTCCTCCCTTGGTGAACGCCGGCGCCATGTGTCCCCGGTTTGCCGGCCCGCGCGATCAGCGGCACTTTGCCGGGCCCTAGTGTCTGCGCCTGCGCAGTTGGGGAGGGTTGCCGGGCCCCAGTGTCCGCGCCTGCGCAGTTGGGGAGGGTTGCCGGGCCCCAGTGGCAGCGCGTGCACAGTGGGGGAGGGTGCCGGGCCTGGGGCTGGCCATTTCGAGCCATGCCACGCCCGGCCCAACCCCGAGCCCGGCGGCGCCGGCCCGCGCGATCAGCGGCACTTTCCTTGCCGCCAGCCGGCCGCTCCGGCAGCCCATGTGTCAAAGGCACCCCAATCACCGGGCCATCCCCCCCCACCCCCACCCAGTGCGCATGCGCCAGACCCGCCGGCAACCTTGCCAAGTGCGCATGTGCCGCACCCGCCCGCCGGCAGCCCGCTGATCTGCACCAGTGCGCAGGCGCAGACCCGCCAGCAACAACCCCAAGTGAGTACGGAGAGAAATGCATTTAACCCCATTTGTTACGGACAAATGGGTTGAATGTTACTGTGAACTAAATTTAGGGTTGGCATCTCTGTATGGTTATATGGTTAAATCTTGTCCCTCTCGCTGGCTCCTGCCCCCCTCCCCCGTGATACCACATCTCCCCCTTGGCACCTATCTCCATCTTTTTTCTGAGCTCCCCCCTCTTTCCTCCCCCTCCTTTTAGCCCCAAAAACCCTTCCCCCCCCACCCTCCAAGCCCACACACAACCCTCCTCCACACACCCCCTTTCTCCCACACACCCCCCTCTGCCCCACAATCACCCCTCTCCCCCACAACACCCCCTCCCCCTGATCTCCTCCTCTTGGGAGATCAACCAAGGACAATAGGTTGCAATGAGATCGTTCAACCAGTTCATCTGGTATTTTTCCTGGTCCCATAGCCTACAATTGGCTACTTATTATCAGGTGACAGAAAGCTCTATAGACATTGGTTAGCTTGACTGCGATCATGTATTGTACACGTAACAGTAAACTAAACTCAAACTCAAAAGAAGGTGCATTGTTGACCGAGTGAAATTTTTGGTGAGTTAAAGGCTGGTTTAATTTTTTTCCTTAATTTTTATTGTTATTGCCATTTTGTGTGCTCATCAAGGTCGTCAAGAACTGGTACCTTCAAGTCTCTGAGGTAATTAGATAAGCAGCTGGCACTCCTTAACTGAGTGAACAGATTCAGATCCAGTGGGTTTGAGGTGGTGACTGAGGAGGCTGCTTCGTAATGGTTCCCTTTCACAAGACCGTTTGACCTTGCCAAGTTAACACAAATTTCAACCTATCCCGCTGTAAAGTCAATATATATTCATATTTTACCTGTGACATTAAATGGAATACTTTATTGTCACATGTGACAAGCCACAGTGAAATTCTAAGGTATGCAAAAAGTTGCCCATAAAGGGCGCTTCCAAAGTTTCAAATTTCCCCCCACTGTGCCAGGTCCCCATTTGTTCGTCCCCCCTCCCTCACGGTGGTCCCCTCATGCCGGGTTCTCCTTTGTTCCTTCCATGTGTTCAACTAAAAGGTTTTCTCCTTTGTCTTCTTTTGTTTTCTTAAGATTTGCGTTTTAGGTTCCCTATATCTAGAATTTTGAAAAATCAGTTTAGTTACATTAGTCACCTAAAATCGAATGGCAGGGCTCTGGGGAGAGTTGTAGAGCAGAGGGATCTACGAATACAGGTAATAATAATAATAATAATAATAATAATAATAATAATAATAATAATAATAATAATAATAATAATAATAATGATAATGATGATGATGATAATGATGATGATGATGATAATGTTTTTTACTTGGGGAAAGGCTCGGTGTCATGCGTGTGGGGAGTTTGGACATTGCCGTAGGGAGGGTCATAACCGCGAGGCGTGATAGACGTTTCTAACGCAGTGGCCCCATGAATGCACTGCTGGCCATCCGGGGTGGCTCATCCTATGCCTCGGTGGTACGGGTGGGTACTACATGACTCGGCTGGGGCTGCTAGCTCCGCCTCGGTGATCTGCGGTGGCAGTGATGGCCCATCTGGGGTGGCAAATTTCACCTTGGCGGGCCCGATGCGGTGGTAGCCCCCCGGCCACCATGGCCTGAACCTGTGGTGGTGGTTTGATGGTGAGGCGCAGGGGGAGGAATGATGGGGGGGGGGGAGAAAGTTTGGGAGAAGCAGAAGAAGAAGGGGAGGAAGAAGAATAACCCCACCCAAGCGAGTATTGGGTAGGCCAATGGGACTGAAGGATGATAAATCCCCTGGGCCTGATGGACCACATCCCAGGGTCCTCAGGGAGGTGGCTCTAGAAATAGTGCACGCATTGGTGATCATTTTCCAATGTTCAATAGATTCAGGATCAGTTCCTGTGGATTGGAGGATAGCTAATGTTATCCCACTTTTCAAGAAAGGAGTGAGAGAGAAAATGAAGAATTATGGACCAGTTAGCCTGACTTCAGTGGTGGGAAAGATGCTGGAGTCAATTATTAAAGAGGTAATAATGGGGCATTTGGATAGCAGTAAAAGGATTAGTCCGAGTCAATATGGATTTATGAAAGGGAAATCATGCTTAACTAATCTTCTGGAATTTTTTGACGATGTGAAAAGTAAAATGGATGAATGGGTGCCAGTGGATGTCGTGCATCTAGACTTTCAGAAAGCCTTTGATAAGGTCCCGCACGGGAAACTGGTGACTAAAATTAGATTGGGGGTAGGGTGTTAACATGGATAGAAAATTGGTTGGCAGACCGGAAGCAAAGAGTAGGAGTGAACGGGTCATTTTCAGAATGGCAGGCAGTGGCGAGTGGAGTCCAGCAAGGCTCGGTGTTGGGGTCGCAACTGTTTACCAAAAAAAATTAATGATTTGGAAGAGGGATTTAGGATCAACACTAGCAAGTTTTTTGGCGGATGACACAAAGCTGGGTGGCAGTGTGAACTGTAAATAGAGGATGTTAGGAGGTTGCAGGGTGACCTGGACAGGTTGAGTGAGTGGGCAGATGCGTGGCAGATGCAGTATATAATATAGATAAATGTGAGGTTATCCACTTTGGGCGGCAAAAACAAGGGGCAGATTATTATTATCACAATTGGGTTAGGTTAGGTAAAGGGAAAGGTGCAGCGAGACCTGGGAGCGTCCTTGTACACCGGTCTCACTGAAAGTATGGCTTACAGGTACAGCAGGCAGTGAAGAAAACTAATGGAATGTTGGCCTTCATAACTATAGAGGGGAATAAAGAGGTTCTTCTGCAGTTGTCTAGGGCTCTGGTTTTTGAACCCACATCTGGAGTATTGTGTATCTGCGTTTTGGTGTCTTAAATTTGAGGAAGGACACCCTTGTGATTGAGGCAGTGCAGCGTAGTTCACGCGAGATTGATCCCTTGGGATGGCGGGACGGTCATATGAGGAAAGATATAAATAAAAGACTAGGCTTTTGTATTCACTGGAGTTTAGAAGGATGAGGGATATATCTTATAGAAACATATACAATTATATAAAGGATGGACAAGCTTGATGCAGGAAAAATGTTCCCAATGTTGGGAGGTGAGTCCAGAACCAGGGGCCACAGTCATTTCTAGAAATAAAGTGGAGGTCATTTAAGACTGAGGTGAGAAAAAAACGTTTTTCTTCCACCAGAGAGTTGTATAATTTATGGAATTCCCAGCCACAAGGGGGGCAGTGAAGGCCAAGTCACTGGATGGATTTAAGAGACAGTTAGATAGAGCTCTAGGGGCTAGTGGAGTCAAGGGATATGGGGAGAAGGCAGGCACGGGTTATTGATAGGGGATCCCCTGGGCTGGATGGGTTGACGGTAGAATTTGTTAGAGTTTTCTGGGATATCCTGGGGGAGTGATTACATGATGGTTCTGGGTGAGAGCCTGGTGACCGGGGAGATGCCTCTCTCGTGGCGTAGGGCAGTTGTCGTCTTGCTGGGTGGAGGTGATTCTTTCGGCGTATGCCGATGATGTACTTATGCTCACTGACCCTGGTGACCTGCGGAGGATGCGTGACTGCCAGAAGATTTTCTCGGCTGCACCTTCTGCCAGGATTAACTGGAGTAAGTTTTCTGGACTTTTGGTGGGTTAGTGACAGGTAGACTCCCTGCCGGAGGAGATGACATTGCATGCGTGGCAGCACCACGCACCTCCTCTATCTGGGGTTGTACCTGGGTCCCACTGAGGATGCTTGGCCGGCGAACTGGCAGGAGTTGGAGATGAAAGTGGTTGCCCGCCCTGGGACACTGGTCAGGCCTGCTTGGAGTTCTTTCCTTTAAGGGGAGGGTGGTTAGTCATAAACCAAAGCTGGTGGCCGCCATGTTAATGGTACCGGTGGGCTTACTCTTGTCCCACCCTCTATATTTTGTAACTGCTTGACAGAGAAGTGGTGGATATCTTTTGGGGAAATATGAAGCACTGGGTCTCCGCAGTGGTCCTGATCTCCCGTTAGAGGGGAGCGGGCCAGTCCTAGGTATGGTGCGTACACGGTGTTGGTGGCTCTCCGATCAGACTCTGCGGAGGGTATATGTATAGCCAGAGATCCCCCCCCCCCAGATGGCGCTCTTGGCCATGTATTTTTACCGTTGGGTCGTTGCCTTATGTGGGGTCTCGTGGATCCCGGTGGCAGTCTTCAGTCAACCCCGCCTTATGGGGTTTGCAAGTTTCTATCGGGATTGTGCAAAGAGTGAGGAATTTGGTTGTTTCAGCCCAGTGTGTTGCTCCACGAGAGGAGGGGATGTTGTGGTGCGGGGATGTGACCGGGTCTCACCCTGTCATGGCGGAGTGTATTTTCTGCGATGAGGAAGAGACCGTGTTTACGCGTATATGGAATGTGAGAGGTTACTGCCCCCAGTACCAATATCTGAAGGGGATGTTCCTCATGTTTTGGTGGCATTTTAGTCCCACGATTCTAGTGTTTGGACATAAGGCAGGGAGTGGGGGAGAGGGCGATCGGGGACATTGGGGTACAGGTAGAGTCGACTGCCTGCCCCTCTGTCAGGCCTAAGTTCTTGTGAGCACGTGTCCTGGAGAGGAACACGCCGGTGTCACGGGGACTCTGTAGGCCTTTCGTTGGCTCTGGTCACCAGTGGGGTTGAGAGTATTGTAAAATAATGAATTAAAATTATTGTTCTATAATGTAATTTTTGATACATTGTAACTTCTGATTGTGATTTGACTTGTGATGATCCTACGAATTATGTTGAATATATTTTTGAAAAGAAAAAAAGAGAGATTCAAGAAAGTAGCGATGACTATAATACCAATAAACTATATATAAATACACAATAAACAAGTTATGACATGAGTAACGCGCATAAAAACATACCTCCCCCCCTTCCTTCACCACCTCAGCCTCAAGGACCTTTAGAGTACCCTTTAGGTTCCTATAACCCATCTCCATCACTGAGACAGGCCCTTGGTTCTTGGGTTACTTGGTCCTCAAAATATTCCAACTGGATTATAAACTGGAGGATGGTGAAGGAGGGGGTTAAGCCAGAGAGGATTATTGGGAAGAAAGTAAAAAAAACTGCCACTTTAAATTTTGTTGCATCTGGCTGTGGCAACAGTGGTTTCGGTGGAGATTATTCCATGCTTTAAATAGGGCGTGGGAAAAAGAAGAACGAATTGCTGTACACATCTGTCTTTGCGGCTGGGGGGACCACAAATTGGATCGAATGCCCTTATCTGCTCCCGATTGGTTTTGGGGTTGGTAGGTCTTGTGATTCTATGTCTAGCTGACCATTTAACATTTTGTAAAAACAGGTCAAACGTGAGCTTCACGTCTGTCTTGGAGAGGGTTCCACCCCAGAGAATTCAGAAGTTTGGTGACACTCGCTTCTCTCTCGTAGTGTGTTTAGTAACAAATCGAGCGGCCTGTCTTTTGGACACATTCGATGGATGAAATGTTTTTATCTGTGTATGGGTCCCAAGCTGCAACTGCGTAGTCCCGATGAGGTCTTAACGAGGGGTGAATGATATGAAATATCAGCTTCTCCTTGACAGAAGCTGAACAATGAATAGGAAGTTGCGCTCAGGATGTTTAGGACCCTGTTTGCTTTCCACTGTTGCATGATGAGTCTGACCATATCCAACGTAGATCATTTTGCAATTTGATGCCAAAGATTACTTGGTTTTGTTGGATTCTTCAAGGTGACACCAGTATGTTGTAAAAAGATTGTGACGCCTGGATTCATCTTTCTGGGTGACACGCATGGTTTCTACATTTGGAAGGGTTGAACGCATGCCCCATTGTTGTGATCCACACTCGACCAACTAGTCCATACAGTCATATATGCCCCAATGTATGCTGGTCCCCACTTGCCCAATTAGGCACCCCCCCCCCATGTTCCTCTCCTGTCCATGTACCTGTCCAAATTCCTTTAAATTTTTTTTTTTAGTAGCTGTCTCTACCTGCCTCCTCGTCTGGCAGCTCATTGTCATCTACCCATTACTCCTCCATGGGTAAAGGATGTCCCGCAGGTCCGATTAATATTCCTTTATTAAGTAAAAGTCTGAACATTTTATCTCTATTTATTCCCCTCATGATTTGCAACACCTCTAACAAGGTCACCCCTCGCCTCCAACGCTCTAAGGGAATAAGGTCCAAAGCCTATTCAACCTTTCCCTACTTCCCAAGCCCTCGAGCACTAGCATCCCCATAAATCTTCTATATACTCTCTTTCCAGCTTAATGACCTCCAAAGGCAGGGTGAGCAAATATGAGCACATTACCTAATGCAGGTCCTCACCAATGTGTTGTACAATTGTAACATTACATTCCAACTTCTATACTCATTACCCTGACTGGTGAAGCTAATGCACCAAAAGTATCCAAAAGTGGCCACACTATCTACCTGTGACACCAATTTCATGGAATGTATGTATTTGCACTCTCCTATATCCATCTGCCCCACAACACTCCATGATTGTGAAAAATTACAGCAGGTTTCTTGATCAGTTGGCTTGGTGGTCTGAGGAATGGTTGATGGAATTTAATACAGTGAAATGTGAGGTGTTGTGTTTTGGGGAAGTCTAACATGGAGGACCTACACAGTGAATGCTTAGGGCACTCTGGGGAGTGTTGTAGAAGCAGAGGCATCTAGGAATGCAGGTACAATTGGTCCTGGTAAGGCCACGGACTTGCTAGCGCCCACCCAGGGGCTCTAACATCAAGACCCAGAGCGCGGCCTTGCAATCGCCCGGCGAGTAGAGGCCTGAATGGCCGCGGGACTTATTTACAATCGCACCGCCGGGGCTTTGACTCTGACATCGGGAGGAGAATGGGGGAGTGGCAGGGGAGAGATAAGACTTTGCCTTCCATCACAGTGAGGAGGAGATTTCACTGTGATGGATGTTTGTGTGTAAACTGTGTTGTTCTTGGGTCTTTTTCCTGTTTGTAGTATGACTGCAGAAACTAAATTTAGTTTGAACCTCAATGAGGTTCAAATGACAATAAACGGTATTGTATTGTATTGTATGTATTGAAAGTGGAGGTGCAGGTAGATAGGGTGGTCAATTAAGGCTTTGTGCACACTGGCCTTCACATCAGTCAGGGGTAATGAATATAGAAGGATGGGAGGTCACCGTTTCAGTTGTATAAGACGTCGGTTGAGGCTGCATTTAGAGTATTGTGTTCAGTTTCTGGGCACCATATTATAGGGAAAAAGTGTTCTAAAAGCCGGAAAGGGTACAGAGATGATTTATGACGATGTAGCCCAGGACTCGAGGTCTGTGCTTTAGGGAGAGGTTGAATAGGACTGGGTCTCTATTCCTTAGAGTGCAGGAGGATACGGGGGATTATTATAGAGGTGTATAAAATCATGAAATGGAATAGATCGGGTAGATTTGCACAGGGTCTTCTTGCCAGAGTAGATGAATCGACAACCAGAGGACATAGGTTAAAGGTGAAGGTGAAAAGAGTTAATAGGAATCTGAGGGGCAACCATTTTCACACAACGGCGATGTGGAGAACGGAAGGAGCTGCTGGAGGAAGTAGTTGAGGACAGAGACAATTGCAGCATTTAAGAAACAATTGACAGTCTTCATCGAATATGACAAGTTTAGAGGAATATGGGCTCAAATGCGGGCAGGTGGGACTACTGTAGATGGGAAATGTTTGCCATCGTGGGCAAGTTTGGGGCATGAAGAGGCCAGTTTTCCACAAAATATGCACTATGATTCTACACATACTCCCCAAGAACCCTGTCATTCGCGTGACGATCCTGCTTTTTTGATTCGTTCTTCCAAAATGCGAAACCTCAAACCTATCCTGCAATATGACTCAATACGATAGGATACAATATTTATCTCAGGAGGGAAATTGATCTGCTAACAGTCACATGGTGGTGGTGGGGGGGGGGAGGGGGAAGTCAGACTACCCCACAACAGATGGGGAGGAGTTGTGCAGTTTGCTAAGCCACAGGGAAGAAAGATCTCCCATGGCATTATGTGCTGCATTTCTTGGTGAAACCAGTCTGTTGCTGAAGGTGCTCCTGAGGTTGACCAGTGTGTCATAAAGGAGGGGATAAGCAGTATTGTCCTGGATGCTCCGTATTAGTTTGAGGAGCAATTCCTCCCCTCCAAGACCACCTTCCAGTTTTTACAACTCTGCCCCCAGGATAGGAGCCACCACTTCCTGATGAGTTTTGTTGATCCTATTGGTGTCCGCAGCCTTCGCCCTGCTGCCCAGCACACGGCAGCAAAGAATGATGGTCACTGTCATCACCGATTGGTAGAACATCTGCAGCATCTTACTGCAGATGTTGAAGGAGCGGGAGCCTTCTCAAAAAGTACAGCGGTTCTGTCCCTTCTTGTTACAGGGCTTCAGTGTTCCTGGATTGACCAGTCCAGTTTACTGTCCAGGTACACTCACAGTTATTTGTACTCCTTGGTAAACAGCATATCCACAGCATTGATGGGGGACAGGGGTGATTCTCTCCTCCTTAAGCTCACCACCAACTCCTTAGTCTCATCAGTGTTGTGCTGCAGGTGATTCAGCGGCACACTCAACAAAGCCGTTGATGACTACACCTCTGTATTCATTCTGTTCCTCCCCTCACTGATGCAGTCCACATCCGCCAACTTCTGCAGGTGGCAGGAGGCAGAGTTGTCTCTGAAGTCTGAGGGTGTAGATGATGTACAGAGAACTTAAGGAGAGAGGACCGTCCCCTGTGGGAGAACTGTCCGAGACACAGTTCTGTAGCCTGACATATTGTGGTTGTCCAGGTGCAGGTAGTTGCTGATCCAGGACACCAATGGAGCATCCACCTGCATCTTTGTCAGTTTGCTCCCGAGAAGTAATTGGAGGAGCTGGGACTATCTTCTTTGATAGAGGAAACAGTAGGATGTCTTCCACATCACATGAACCCTCTCCTGGCTCAGTCTCAGGTTAAACAATAATATTGCTGGATGACTAAGTACATACACGCCTTGAGTACCCTGGGTCTGACACGATTGGGTATCCGCAGCTTTGTCTGGGCTGTGTCTGGGTCAGCTCCTTTCTTATAGAAGGTCAGGTGCGGACAAAGAGAGGGCAGAGGAAGTGGACCACGGGGATTGAGGGGGAGAGTCTGTTGGGGAGAAGGAGGTTGGGTGGGTGGGAGAGCCCCACCATCATAATGTATTAAAAACCAGGTTCAGTTCCATAAATATAAATTCATTTACCATTCATTCCTCAGCCCACCCTGCTGTAAATTTGTGAATACCATCTTTACTATATTTACAATAGCACCAACTTTGATGATATCATTTGTTTCTATTTGAGTCCTAATTTGTTGTAGCCAATTATTTGTCTTGAAGTGTATGACAAAAAAAAAGAAAATGCTGTTTTTGCAATCTTCCAGATACAATATTGTACTTTTAAAAATGAAGATTTGCCAGCGCATATCAGATATATATCATGGGTGAAAACACATACGGACAACTCTCAGTAACAATAATCATGAAGATCGCATTAAAATGCAAAAGCCTGGATGGAGGAATCATCTGTCAACAATTGTAAAGACATGATAATAACAAATTGTAAACCACGTGTCAACAACAATTGTAAACACCATGTCAAGTTTCAACGAATTAGTAAATGCCGTGTCAACAAGACACTTTGTAAACACCATGGTCAACAATAGTAAACACCGTGTCAACAATTGTAAACACTCAAAAACACCTGTCAACAATTGTAAACACCGTGTACAACAATAGTAAAACACACCGTGTACAACAATTATAAAACCATACAATTTTATTAACACGTGTCAACAATTGTAAACACCTGTGTCAACAACAATAGTAATCACCACCATGTCAACAATTGTAAACACACCCAGTGTCAACAAATTAAAAACAAAGTGTCAACAATATGTAATACCACCGTGTCAACATACAATAGTAATACACGTGCCACCAATGTAAACCACCGTGTCAAAAACAATTGTAAACACCGTGCCACAAATTGTAAACACGTGTCAACAATTGTTAACCACAGTGTCAACAATTGTAAACACAGTGTCAACAACATTGTAAACACATGTTCAACAATTGTAAACACCGTTGTCAACAATTGTAAACACACGTGTCAAACAATTGTAAACACCGTGTCAAACATCAATTGTAATCACCGTTGTCAACAAGTGTAAACAACCGTGTCAACAACAATTGTAAAACCTGCCGCAAACCGTACCAATTTAAACAACCCCCACCGTGTCAACAACAATGTAAACACCGGCCACCTAATTGTAAACAAAACCGTGTCAACAACTCATTGTAAACACCGTGTCAACAATTTGTAAACACCAGTTCAATCAACAATTGTAAACACCCAAACAATTTAAACACCGTGTCAACAATTGTAAACCCCGTGTCACGACACCGTGTCAACAAAACAATTTGTAAACACCATGCTTTGTGTCAACGAATTGTAAACACCGTGTCACACAATTTGTAAACAACGAAACCGATGTAAACAATTGTAAACACCGGTGTCCAACAATTGTAAACAACTCTTGTGCCAACAACAATTGTAAACTACCATGTTCAACAATTGTAAACACCGTTGTTCAAACAAGTTGTAACACTCGTGTCAACAATTGTAAACACCCCTGTGTCAACAATTGTAAACACCCCGTGCCATACAATCAATTGTAAACACCATGTCAACAATTGTAATACACCACAGTTGTAAACGAAATCCTCCGTGTAACACCAAACCGTTCAACACAATTGTAAACACCATGTGTCAACAACAAGCAATTGTAAACACCGGTGTCGAACAATTTGTCTAGTAACACCAGTATCAATTGTAAACACCGTGTCTACAATTGTAAACACCGTGTCAACAACAATTGTAAACACCATGTCAACAATAAGTTGTAAACTAAACCCATGTGTTCAACAAACAATTGTAACACACCGTGCCACCTATTGTAAACAACCCACCGTGCTCAACAACAATTGTAAACACCCTGGTCAACAACAATGAAATGGCAAATGCTGTCAACAATTGTAAACACCGTGCCACCAATTGTAAACTACCACTTCAGTCAAACAATTGTAAAACTCCCTGTCAAACAATAATGGCAATATGCTGTGTCAACAATTGTAAACACCGTGAGAACCTATTGTAAACACCGTGTCAACAACAATTGGTAAACACGTGTCAAACAATAATGGACAAATGCCGAAACACCGTGTTTTCAACACCATGTCATACAAGTTGTAAACAACCGTGTCAACAATAATGGCAAATTGGTCAACAATTAACACCATGTCAACAATTGTAAACACCCGTGCAAACACCGTGCCACCCTACAATTGTAAACACCGTGTAAACAATTGTAACTTACCGTGTGGTCAACAATTGTAAACACCGTGTCAACTAAAAATAATGGTAAACACCGTGTCAACAATTGTAAACACCGTGTCAACAATTTGTAAACACCGTGTCAACAATAATGGTAAACCACACCAAGCCCACCAATTCTAAACATCATGTCAACAATTGTAAACACCGGGAGGTCAACAACAATTGTAAACACCGTGTCAACAATAATGGTAAACACCATGCCACCAATTCTAAACATCATGTCAACAATAGTAAACACCGTGTCAAAACAACAATTGTAAACACCGTGTCAACAACAATTGTAAACACCGTGTCAACAACAATTGTAAACACAGTGTCAATTATTAATTGAAAAAATCCACCGTGTCAACTTTCTAAACATCGTGTCAACAACAATTGAAAAAACATCATGTCAACAATTCTAAACACCACGTCAACCAATAATTGAAAAACATCAATGTCAACAATTCTAAAACACCATGTCAACAAATTTGGTAAACATCGTGAGTCAACAATTCTAAACACCATGTCACAAATAATGTAAACATCGTGTCAAACAATTCTAAACACCGTCGTCAACAATAACTGTAAACATCGTGTTCAACAATTCTAAATTGTGTCACCAATTCTAAACAACAAGCGTGTCAACAGATCTAAACGTAGTTTTAAGAATTCTACTCAACGTGTCAGCAATTTAAAAATAGTTAACATTTTAAAGTACGAGTGAACAATTCTAGACAGTGTGCCAAAAATTTCTAAACATGGAAAATACATAGATACATAGAAAATAGGTGCAGGAGTAGGCATTCAGCCCTTCATGGCAGTACCCCATTCAATGTGATCATGGCTGATTATCACAATCATTCTCCATTCCTGCCTTTTCCCCATATCTCTTGATTCCGCTTAGTCCTAAGAGCTCTATCTACCTCTCTTTTGAATGCATCTAGTGAATCGGCCTCCACTGCCTTACCCACTGCCAGATTCACAACTCTCTGGGTGAAAACGTTTTTCCTCATCTCAGTTGGCCGACCCCTTATTCTTAAACTGTGGCCCCTGGTTCTGGACACCCCAACATCGGGAACATGTTTCCTGCATCAAACGTGTCCCCAATCCTTAATAATTTTACATGTTTCTGTAAGATCCCCATCTCATTTTCCAAATTTTGGTGAATACAAGCCCAGTCAATCCATCTTTCATCATTTCGTCAAGACCTGTAGGAATGAAGTTTTGTTCACACCTTGTCTGTTTGAATGACAAATAAAAGGCATACTAGTCTATGACCCGCTATCTGGGAACAACCTTGTGAGCCTGTGCTACACTCCCTCAATAGGCAAGGAATGAATCTTGCTCAAATTAGGAGACCAAAACTGCACACAATACTCCAGGTGTGGACTCACTAGGGCCTGTACAACTGCAGAAGGACCTCTTTTTTGCTCCTATACTCAACTACTGTTATGAAGCCCAACATGCCATTAGCTTTCTTCACTTCTTGCTGTCCCTGCATGCTTACACAGTGTCAACAATTCTAAGAATGGTTGTCTCAGAAGGAATCCCTTACATGCTCACTGGGATGAGAATGTTGTAGTACAAGCCTGATGTTTGATCTGCTACTTCTAATATCAATAACTACGAACAAGTGCAATAAAAAAAAACTAAATGAGGCCAATCTCCTAACTAGGGCCATAACCAGGTGAAGAATTAATTCAGTTTCTTGAAAAGAACCTACATGCAAGAGAAAAATGCACATAAAAACTTTTACAAATGTTTTGTAAGATTTTCGAGGCCAACTCTCCAGAGATGACTGACTTGGCCGCTGAGTTACGCCTGCATTTTGTGATCAACTTTGGTGTATATCAGCACCTTGCAGTTCATTCCTACACATGAACACATAGGACCATGACAATATATGAACTTGTAGATTGACATGGAAGGAAAAACTTCAAAAATCTTCTTAACCTATGACTGTCTTTGGACCCAAATGGTTCCCTTGGCTCTTTCACACAGCGGTTGATTCTGGTTTTTGTTGCCTAAAAGGGCCTGTCCCACTTATGCAATTTTTGGGCACTTGCCGGGGGCACCTGTCATAGTCGTTGTAGCAGTCTCCAAAAATGTTTTCAAACATGTCACCCGCCTGTACGGTCGTGAGTAGTCGCCCAAAGAGTTGTTCCTTTTTCTGGTCGCCGTTGGATTGTCACCCATGTTGAAAATTTTCAACACAACCTGCTTGCGACTATGACGGGTGCCAGCAAGTCGCCCAAAAAAATTGCGTTGGTTGCCATTGACATTTTTCGCTCCTATTTTTCTCCACAATGCTCACTTATAAAACTATGGAAAGCTATTTTCATCTGCGGGGAAGTGGAAAAAACATTGACAGGTGAATCGATGTCGGTGTGGCTGAGTGGGCGAAGGACTGTTTCCATGTTTCCTCTGTCCAATCAATCTTTCAACTACACCAAGGACAAGGATACCTCAACCCACAGTCAAGCACATTACATAGACAATGCCAGTCTTGTATCGGTTCAGTTGAGTGAATCGAGAAGTTGCCAACATGTTCAGGGAGGCTGCAGAGGAGGGGATTTGTACTAGACAGAACAGACATTATGAGATCCTGTATTGGGCTATCAAGGCCTGGAGAGATGTCACCTTTTTTGGATGTTAATGAGTTCATATCATTGAATAAGAGAAAAAAAGGTTTGTTTTCCAAACTTTGGAATTAGAGTCATAGAGTCACAGAGTCTTACTCCATGGAAATAGGCCCTTTGGCCCAACTATTTCTAATTCCGGTAGAAAACAAATGCAGTGTAACAGAATGAGTTGGGCAGCTTAGATGACCTTGCCTGTACTGAGGAAATGACTTTATTAGGAATACACTTCATTTGCACACATTTTGTAATGAAAGACTAGTACTCGATTGTTAGGGTCACAACAAGCAGGGTGCTCAGTGGACAGGCAGCATCTCTGGATTGAAGGATTGGGTGACGTTTCGGACGAGACCCTTTTCAGAAGCCCCATTCCTTCTCTCCAGAGAATGCAGCCTGTCCAGCTGAGTTACTCCACAGCATGTTTTGTTCTATCTTCGGCATAAACCAGCATATGCAGTTCTCTCTTGGCACAGCAGGACCTAATTATTTGAAAGAAAAAAAAAACCTTATCCTGTGAATAATGCCAGTTTTTTTTTGATAGCGAATGGATTATTGATTAGCAAATTTTAGGAATCATTCAAGTTTTGTGGGAAAAAATGTATGTGCAGGATTGTAGGTGAATTGGTTGCTGCTAATTTGCTCCCCAGTGTGCAGGGGTTCCTGCCAAGGTGAGTTGACATAAGCCAATGTGATATGGGGGATGGGATGGTCGGTATGGACGTGTATGGGGCCGCTGGGCCTATTCCATGCTGAATCTTAAAAACCCACCCTCTCCTGCTTCTTCATGGTAGCGAAATTTTCACAGCACCAATCATGGATGGGGGGGGGTTTCCGAACAGCCCATAAACGGGTTTACCAGGGCAGAGCAGCGGGAGGCGCCACCGCAGTGGGCTGCTTCGCCACAATCTGTATGTCCCCCTCTCTGTTTTTATTATTTTCAAGTCTGTTTTAAATGTATGATTCATAGTGTTTCTTGGGTCTGTTTTTTATGTGGGGGGGTGGTGGGGGGAATCAGGGGCAACCATTTTCATCATACACAAAAGGGATGCAATTTTTTTCCGTTATCGTATCTCTGTCCCCCTGCGGCCTAACACGTGGAGCGTGCGGCCTTTCTGAAGACCAGCCCGGTGCTTCAAAGCCGTGGTGGCAGGACTTTCACTTGTGGAGCCTGCGATCCTTTGCTGAGGTTTGTCTGTGGAAAAGAGCGCAACCGGTGGCCTGTGGGCTTAACACCGATGAAGCCGACGTCGGCCCGTCGAGGCCGACTTAGGGAGCTCCATGCCGTAGAGTGTTCCAATTATCCGATGCCAGAGTTTCGATCTCCGGACATGAGGAGGTTAACGGGCCCTGGAACCTTGGGGGTGAATTAGGATGAAGATGGTTGAACTTTATTGCCTTCCATTCAGGAGGAATGTGGATTCCGCTGTGGTGAATGTTTTTAATGTTAAAATTTTACTTTATGTGCTGCTGTGTTCATTGTTTGCTTCTTTTAACTTATAGTATGGCTGTATTGTAACTCAAATATCACTGTACTTTAATTGGTGCATGTGACAATAATTCGAAACTTGAACTTGAAAATTGAAACCACGGACACTTTACACCTTCCGTACGCCCTAGATGTGGCAGTTTCTGAGGAGCTGTCTAGTTTAGTTTTTATTAGTTTTGTTTAGTTTTAGGTTAGTTTAGTTTACGAGATACAGCTGGAAAACAGGCACCTTGGCCCATCGAGTCCACTATGACCAGCCGAATCCCCGTACATTAACGCTATCCAAACTCACACTAGAAAAGAAAGGGACACTAGGGAACAATTTACAATTAACAATTAGCCAATTAATTAACTGAAAAACCCTGACGTCTTTGGAGTGTTGGGGAGGGAAACCGAAGAAGATCTCGGAGAAATTCCAAGCAGGTCACGGGAGGAGGGACGTGCAAACCACATACAGACATGCATCCGTCGTCAGTCAGGATCGAAACAGAGTCTCTGGCGCTATAAGGCAGCAGCTCCACCGCTGAGCCGCCATGCCGCCCCCTGCTGCCTTGGTTACTTTGTTGATGCTAATGCTTTGGGGGCAAAGTAATGGACATAAGTCGTTATGAGGATGGTTTTTGAATATTGTAGAGGAGGAATTAGTCAGGCAGGAGATTATTTGTTTGTGTTTCACACTGCTGATGGCATGAAAAATGAAGACAATGGGTGAAGCATCAATTCACAGCAATTCTTAACATAATGTTGAGACTACAAGGAAAAATACATATGGTGGTTTACACATCAAACACAAAGTGCTGGGTAACTCGACATCTCTGGATGCTGCCTGACCTGTTGACTTACTTCAGCATTTTGAATATTTGTTTATTTTTTTAAGTATAAAATTGAGGATAATTCCACTGTGTTAAGTTAAAGAGAGAGAGAGTCGTGAGCACACGCAACTGATAAACTCAGGCAAACGCGCCAGGTTCAACGCTGTGGGGCTTTCGTTCTAATTTACTCTTTTTTGTTTAGTTTTGAGAGAGACAGAAGCAGAAACAGGCCCCTCGGCCCTCCGAGTCCACACCGACCAGGGAATATCAAAATCCCCGCACACTACACTATCCCTACAACACACCAGGGACAATTTTATACTGATACCAAGCCCAATTAAACTGACAAAACCATGTACATCTTTGGTGTGTGAGGCGGAGTGTGGGAAAAAAAGAAACCTAAGATGTGGGTGAAAAAAATTCCCACGCAAGTCACGGGAGAATCGTACAAACTCTGTACAGACAAGCACCGTTTGGCGTAGAGTAGTCGGGATTGAACCCGAGGGTCTCTGGCGCCGTAAGTGCTGTCAGGCAACAACTTCTACTGCTGCACCACTCGTGCATTCATTTTTGTGGAGGCACAGGTGGGAGAAAGGCAATATTCTCAGCAAGTATTTCTCCTCCCTGTTTTCACTGTGAAGAATGGCTTGAGCTCTACTGGGAAAACTTGGCGGGGCAGCCAAATGGAAATGTCTGGAGTGGAGAAAGCAGCTCGAGATGCTGTTCAAAAGTTGGCGCTTTAACTATACTTTTTGGCATATATCCCACCTCAACCTTCGCCACCCAGGGCAGCACACTGTGGGTGCAGCGGTTCTATTAGAGTTCCTGCCTTGCAGAGTACACCGGGTTCAACTGTGTGTGGTGTTTGCATGTTCTCACTGAGAGACTGTGTGACGTTTCCTTACAGGTTGCTCTGGCTTCCTCCCACATCCCAAAGATTGTTTAGGTCAGTCTAAGTATTTGTTGATTGTGCATGTTTCTGGGTTAATTGGCCTCCGTTAAAAATGCCCCAAATGTGTAGGGATTTTTTTATGCGAAAATAGGATAATGTGTTGAAACTAGTGTAAACGGGTGTGAGACCCGTGATCGATCGATGGTCAGCGGTGTGGACTGTATGAGCCAATGGGTCTGTTTCCATGCTGTATCTCCTCCAAACTAAATATAAACTAAACTTCATTCCGGACCAATATAACAAAGGTCCATTGCAAGGATGAAAAAAACAGCACCTATCTTCTGTCTGGAACTCATCCAGAACACAGTTGTGAATTCAATGGTGTTGAAAATACTTTCAGAGCCTTCATCAGAAAATGGCCAATTCTCCTTTTATGAAAAGTTTGTAGGGGGGGTAAATAACAATGTGGGCTTATAGCTCGTGAATCAAGGGGATGTGGATTGTACTAATGTTCCCACACCAGGTGGTTCCGTCGGTGACAGAGAGAACTGCAGAGAAAGTCTCTTAAAAAAGAAGAAGATATGGAAATGCAGCAATGTTTGACAAACCAAGTTTCAAGGAATTTTCATAAGACTATTTTATAGTATAGGACCGGGTCCCATGTTGCTCAGAAGGGTAAGGAAAAGGTCAGAGGAGGCAGCAGAGTAATAGGGGACTCCCCCATAGTTAGGGGGTCAGATAGGCGATTCTCGTGGACACAGTCAGGAGACCCGGTTGGTAGTTTGCCTCCCTGGTTCTTTGCCAGGGTCCGGGATGTGACTGAAACATGTCCAAGATAACCTGAAATGGGAGGGAGAGGAGCCAGAGGTCGTGATACATATTGGTACCATTGACATAGGTAGGAGGAGGTTTTGGTTCTGAAAAGAAAAACATTTTAGGGAGTTAGGAGGAGTTGTTAGTGTTGTAAGGAGAAGGGGACGCAAAGGTAACAATCTCAGGGGCGATTACTGCCTGTGCCACTACGGGACTGTGCGGGGTGTTGAGCGAGTAGGGAATGGAGCGAGGTGGGGTGGAGGATAACGGATAAATGCAGTGTGGCTAAAAGGACTGGTGCAGAACAAGCGCAGAGATTCAAGTTTTCTGGATCATGGGACCTCTTTTGGGGAAGGTGTGACCTGTACAAAAAGGACGGGTTGCACTTGAACCCGAGGGGAACCAATATCCTGACGGGGAGATTTGCGAAGGGCTACTGGGGAGACTAACTAAACTAGATCGGTACTGGGGGGAGGGGAGGGCAAGGGACTCAAATAGAGAAACAAGGTAGTACATTTGATGAGGCAGGAGGGGAGGCAGAGAAAGAGAAGGGGGGAAAAAGAAAAATAAAGAAAAATAAAATAAATATAAACGGGAGAATAAGAAGTGGAGGGTTTCTTCTTAAATGTGTGAGCAGAGAGACAGAGGGGTGTAATTTTAATGAGGATAGGAGCAATAGGTTAGCAAGGTGGTGTGAAAAGTGGCAGGCAGCCAAAAAATCCAGGGCAAAAAAAACAAAAATCAAAAAAGGGCCACCAATTACTTTTCAACATAATTCGTATGTAAAAGGAAGCAAGAGCGTTGTAAAAACAAGCCTGAAGGCTTTGTGTCTCAATGCGAGGAGCTCGCTATTCGTAATAAGGTGGAAATGCAGTTGAATGTGCTAATAGCTATTCATTAATTATGATATAGTTGGGATCACGGAGACATAGGCTCCCAGGGTGACCAAGGCTGGGAGCTGAACATCCAGGAATATTCACTATTCAGCAGGGATAGGGGACAGGAGAGGAAAAGGAGGGGTGGCCAGGGGTTATCTATGGTTATAGGTATTCTTAGTGGTTTTAGCACCTTTTGCTTGGCAGGTAGCCGCTGCTGCGTTTAGAGAGGAGATTAAACGCAATAGAAAGGAAGGACATTAGCTTGGAGGATGCGGAATCCGATATGGGTGAGCTGCGAAACCAAAGGGGCAGAAAGGGAGATCCGCTAGTGGGTGTTGTGTACAGGCCACCTAACAGTAGTAGTGGTACTTCTTGGGGATGTGACATCATACAGGTTAAATTAGGAAAAGGAAATGCGTGCAACATTCTACGGTGGGCGCTATGGAGGGCTAGATTAGCATAACGCCAGCCTAGCTCACGAAAAAAAAAAAAAAAAAAAAAAAAAAAAAAAAAAAAATCGAAAAAAAAAAAAAAAAAACGAGGGAAAAAACAACGGGGGATACATTGAGGGGATCAATAAACGATTAACGGTCCTACGTGCTGCCTGCCTGCTTGCTGCCTGCCGTTTCTGCAACGATTGTTTGTGAGTGACGTCATCAGGCGCGCGACTAATAATTATGGCAACACCACGGACATAAGCCCTACCGAAAAAAAAAAAAAAACAGTAAAAAAAAGGCGAAATCTCGATCAACCCGGCAGAGTGAGAGAAGACAGCGCCAGAAGGCCCCAAACTGAAGCTCGGACTCGAGTAGCTAGGACCTCATCCCAAGAAGAAACAAGTATCCAAAAGAAAAAAAAAGAACAGAGAAAATAAAAAAAAAAAAAAAACGGAAGGTAGGAGTTGAGGAATTGAAAACTTTTATTTCACAACATCAGATTGCTGGTTTAAGGGAAGAAAATAAACCAGATGAACAGCCAGACAGGATGAACCAGCCATGAACACAATTTGAAAGAATTTCAACAGGAGGAGGAACAACAAAACTTTAAATATTTAATAACAAGATCAAGAAATTATCGGAAGATTTGAAAAAAGAAATTGACAGATATGATTTAACGAAATGACAAAGGAGATGAGACAAAAAAATTGAAAAGGTTAAAAAAGGAACTTTGAAAATAGGATGATCCTATGGAAGGAAGTTGCTGGAACAACAGACAGACGGCTGGTATAAAGAACCTTGAAGAAGTAGCTGATACAAGTGCTTTGCACACATACAGCCAAAGTTTGATTACCGCGAAAATGAACGTCTAACGAACGTTTCTCACTGACTAAAATATTTACTGAGAAAATGTACTGAGCTAGAGAAGGACGCCAGAGCGACACAGAGAATGACAAAAAATCTAAGGATTGCAGGAATTCCTGAAGGACGAGAGAAAGATGAAGAAGATGCCTCGAGAATTTTTTACTGCGAACTTACTGCAACATGTTCTATCTCTGGAACAAAAGACTCTCATTAGCCCGTGCTCATAGGAGTCAGGAGGCGACGTCAGACAAGGATAAACGCCCCCTCTCCAAGACAAATGATCATAAAGCTACAATATGACTAGTGTCCTGGACGAGATGCGAGATTATGCGAAAAAAAATAAAAAAAAAAAGCCTCGAAAAAAAACAGAAACCTGGTATTTGAAGGACACCACAGGAGGAATAGCATCTACCGAGATATCCAGCAGAGGTTTGCCAGGTAACGGGAAAAGCATTTAACGAAGCTAAAATAAAGTCCTCATGAGGCGGTGTGGGATAATACTGAGATACGGCTTGTCTTGAATTATCCAGCTACTTTAAGGTTCACCTTTAACAACAGGGAAACATTTCATTCTTTGCCCAGCCCAACAGAAAAAGCACTGGACTTCGCTCGACAGATCAAGACCTGAGAAAATATTTTCCATTGAATATACTGACTCTCACTTACTTTTAGAGACTTTATAAGGATCCTCAACATCCTGCGAAGGACTACTTCACAAGATAATGTTGGACCCTGACGGATTGGACAATTCAATGTCGATGGAATCGAGAGGAAGAAGAAGAAGTGGATCGGAAGACCTCATTCTGGATACGAATATATTAGTATAAAAACCTCACTACTAATAAAATATAAATAAATAACTAACAAATTAATTAAATCCACCAACGCGGACGGTATTATAGGTATCAGTATTATTCTTACTAATTAAGATTGGCCCACTATTAATTTTCTAAGCACTAATTATTAATATTTAATAACCTAATGCTTATTAATGTAGGAATGAATAGAGTCAAATAAAGGTATGGATTTCAATTGAGATCTTTCTTTATAACAGCAATTTTCACCTTGAACGTTTGTTTTTCTTTTTGTTTTTATGGGATTTTTTTTTATCTTTTTTTTTTTCTATATTGCTGTTTTTATTTTTCATTTTTAACAGATTTTTAAATTAATTTTTAGATATAGATTATTCCTATATCTTTAATCAGTATAAAAATTTGATTCAATGTTTCTTTTTTTTTTTTCTGTTTTTACTATACTTTTCAAATAAATTTTTTAATGCGAATTTTATTTTCTTTTTTCTTTTTCCCTTCCTTTTTTTTTTTTAACCCTTTCTTTTTTTTTTTTTTTTTTTCCGATTAAATGTTATACCCCGGTTTGTAAAATATTATTATGGAATATAATTCCTTTTTAAACCTGGGAGCTGGCCAAGTTAAACAACAATCAACGACGGAAGTCGGTTTGAGATGGTTAGCTTAGCATGCTAGTATGGCTAGCACTAACTGCAACTATAATCTAGATGTAATTTTTTTATATCTTTTAAGCACAATACTACCCCTCTTAATCTATCCTTTACTTTCCTTTTATAACATAAACTGCTTGTGTTTTTTCAGTTTTGATTTTGATGGAGTTTACATTGGACCAATGGTGAGATATAATTCGTGAGGGACATAAACGAGAACTTTAAAATTCATCTATTCGATGTAGGGCTTCGGGTGTAAGGTCGGGTCTGTCGCGCGATGATCCATGGACTCTATTGTAGACTTCCAAAAACATAAGATTGCAAGACTCAAAAATGAATATGGGGGGTTGGGAATGAGGGATTAACGTTTTGTAAGTTGGAATGTCAAAGGTATTAATGAACCGATAAAGAAAGGAAAAATATTGGCACATTTAAAGGCAACTAAAGCCGGATGTAATTTATATTCAAGAAACTCACTTAAAAAAAGACGCCGAGCAAATAAGGTTGAAAGCTAGCGCTACATAAATGGATAGATAAAATGTATCACTCGTCCTTTCTCGCATAAATCCATAAATCAAGAGGCCGTAGCAATATTATTTCGTAAGGGTACTTTTATTTAAGCATTACATCAACTATTATAACTGATAAAGTTGGCAGATACATTATTGTGATAGGAGAATTAAAACAGAAAAAAAAAAATGATTCTTGTTTAATATATATGCACCCAAATTTTGATAACCAGCCATTGTTTTTTAAGAAAGTACTTAAACATATTCTGGACTTAACACAATATAATTTAATATATTGGAGGAGATTTTAATTGTACATTAGACCCTATTTAGACAGATCTACAAGGCAAAGAAAAACTCTAAATCACACGCCAGTGATTTATTAAATGTATATGCAAACGACGTAACATCAAAGACTGTTTGGGAGAATAGAAGAAAGAAAATCCTACTGGACGAGAATATTACTCTTTTTACTGCAGAGTAAATAAAATAACTACTTCAAGAATTAGATTAGTTTTTTGGTCGGATGCCATAAACTTAATTTCACATACACTTACGAATCTAATATCACAATATTATAATTTCAGATCATGCGCCATAATCATTAACATTTAAGATCTCAAAATAATTTGGTTTTTAAAACAGAAAAGGGAAATTTAAGCGGTCAGTGGAGATTTGATTTTATCCCCACACAATTTTAAAATAATATTAAAAAAATAAAACTACTCAGGGAATATATTCACATCACAAATTAAGGATTTTTTTTTCATAATAAATTGATCAACCAGAAATATATTGCTACCTTATTATGGGTAATATTTTAAAGCATAAATCTCCGGGGAGTTATGATTTTCTTCACTAGGCATTTTATAATAAAAAGGAATCGGATGGGAACAACAAGATTTGGAAAGGGAGATTAAACAATCTAGACATACACGAACTGCAACAAACCAAGATATAATAATTACACAATTTTAAAATTGCTAGCATTTGAATTATAAAATAAATAAAATGTACTAGGAATCAAGTTGTTTAAAACAACTTTAGTCAATCATACTAAACCAAATTACAGTTCCGAATTTGGAGGATATTAAAACCTCCATAAATTATTGGCTTCTCCCCAATTAGGAAAATGGAAAAGCTGAGGAAATATTCCATAGAATTATTAAATCTACATAATGGCGGAATTGCTAATACAAACCCCAAAGATATTAATGAAAGATTTTATGCATTGCAAATATTAATAAAACAAACTTTTTTCACTCGCTAAAAACAACAGAAAAATAACAACAGAACATTAGAAGCCATTTTCTAAAAAAAAATTGTTAATCTGAAAAGGCTTGTATGGACTTACAAAAATTGAGAATTATTAAAAAATGCTGATATTCAACAAAAGGAAATCCAAAAGAATCTATAATTAAGATCATTTATAAAAATGGTATGTTGTTAAATCACCGGGAGGGGGACAGCTGGTTTTTGGTTCAGGAATTTTAATTATTTTATATAAATATTTTTCATATGATTATATGGTTCCGCGTCTCTTGATTGAATATCATCATTATATGAAACAGTTATATACACAGCAGAAATTACCAGAAACGATGAATGAATCTAATATAAAACTTCTCATTATACCTAAAATTAAATAAAGGACTTGGCATGTACCAGGATCATTTAGAGCAATAGCTCTTTTAAATATCTGGTTCAAAAGATATTACAAAAATATTGCAAAAAGGTTTAAGTTATAGTAGTACAAGTGTCAACGAATTAATTACACCCTCCCGTTCAAAAAAGATTTATAACAAAACGTTATTCCTCATATAATCTAAGATGGTGATTCAAACATTATATATTCGAAAAAAGAAGTAATAAAAATGACATTACCTTGTAGTCATTTCGCTTGACACGCAGAAGGAAAAAAGCTTCCGATTCAAATGGAACGGCCCTTACCTATTTTTCGGTTATGGAAGGCCTTCAATTTGGGTAGTGGTTTACTACTTGGATTAAAATTTGTTTTACACAAAATCCGGACAGCTAGGGAATAAACATACAAACCGAATTGTTTCTTCAACTAAATCTTAATTTTTATCTTCGAGGGTTGTAGACAAGGTTGTCCTTTATCCCTTTATTGTTATGCACTTGCAAAATGAACCTCTCCGCACAGAGGTGGTTGTGAATTACATCCGGAAAATTTATTGGTTATGCTACCAGAGACACTTAAAAAATAAAAAAAATCTCCTTATATGCGGATGATGTACTTTTAACTTTTATTATCACTAGAAACCAGAAACAAGTATCAGGAAAAATTGTTAAAATTAATAACAGAGATTAGTATTATATTACATTTTTCAGGATACTGTAGTAATTGGAAAAAATAAAAAGTGAACTCCTATGCCAATAAACGGTGAATAATTATTACATTATACTATAACAATTCACCTTTTAAGATAACAAACGGAAAAAAAATTAAAATATCTTGGAAATTTTGTTAACGAAAAGATTCGACTCTTTTTTATTCAATCTAACTTTCCCCCCATTTTGAAATAAATATTAATAAGAATATTTTCATATTGGAAGAAAAGGATTATACCTATCTCAATGTATAGGTTAAAATTAATACCCCAACCCCTCCTACCCCCCACCCAAAAAATATTTTTTCTTCCACAATTAGTATACCTCTTCCAATTAATTCCGAATATACCTCCCTAATATTATTTTTTTACAAATAGGCTTGATAGATTCTCCTAATTACTAACTTTAATCTGGGTATGATCAAGAGTCATAGAATAAATAAAAAAACCCATTTATGTAAATTTAAAATAAAAAGAAATGGAGGATTAGCCATTACCAAATTTTATGTTTTTATTATGGGCATAGTAGGAGTCATTATTAAAAAATATGTAATTTTTGGTTAGCAAGAAAAAGAAATAGATATTAACCAACTTGGTTAATTTTTTTTTAAAAATGGAAAAAAAAGGATGATTAAGATTAAAAAAAAAAAAAAAAAGAAAAAAGAAAGATTGTTTCCCATTTGAAATAAGCGCCTCTATAATATTTGCTAACACCTAATTTAGCTAAAGAAAAATTTATAGTGATAAATCCGATAATAGAAAACGGAATCCGTATTTGGAAAAAAACAAATAATAAGTAAACACTAAATTTAAATCAATATCCATTATCTCTTTCCATTGTAAATAATGTTACGTTTAAAAATTCAATGATTGTGGATAAAGCTTTTTTACACAATGGCAAAAAAAAATAAGGGACATTACTAAGATGGGAGGATCTTTATAAGGGGAAAATTTCTATCCTTTCATTTCAAGAGATTACAAACAAATTTATGGGACCTACTCACGTAAAAGATTATTTTAGATTATTTACATATCAGAAATTTAAGTTTCTGCAAATACAACTAAGAAGAACTTAGAAATAGAAAGATAGAAACTAGAAATTCTAGATGACATGCTTAATAAACTATCCCAAATACCAGATAAAGTGATTTCATTTATTTAAATTTATTTCTATTGGAAAAATGAGGTCTTTCCTTAACCAGAAATTATAGACTGTCATTGGGGAAAAAGAAAAAGAATAGGCCAAAATTATTAAGGCTAGAATAGAAATAGTAGAACATATGGGAATGAATGGTAAGTTTACAACTATAACATCATTGTTCGTTTATATGCTAAACCTTTCCTTATTACCAATTTTAAATACTACCATTTGGATTACATTATTGCAAAGCCTAAATTACATAACATCTTTCCAAAAGTTATCCCTATATGTGTTAGAATGTCAACATATAGTAGCAAATTTTTCAAATTCATTTACTAACTGTATAAAAATTACAATATTCTGGTAGATATATTTAAAAGATAATTTCGAATGTTGTCAATTTAATTCTGACTCCTTTTCAAAGCTAATAATACTTGGAATATTAGAAACAGACCATCTTTGTAACTATGAATCAACAAGAATTAATTTTTATTGACTATGGCTTTAATAATGTGGGGAAAAAAAAACCTTATTATTAAATTTTGGAGAAAAGAAGGCCCACTCCTACATCCCTCAACAATAAATTGTGGAACACAGAAAAGTCGGAGGGACACTTCATCTGGAGAGATTGAGGCTTCTGTCCTAATGGAGCAGGTTAGTGGTTTTTAGTATCTCTTCAGAGAGATTTGGTCTCCATTTATTAATATTTACAGGCTCATAATGGCTCGGCACGAGGGCTGACTGAGGCCCTGAATATGTAGATGGATGAAGAAAACATATATAATAAATCATGACTATATCTCCAAGGACGGATTAATGTTTAATACTCCATTTCACCATCATACTTCTTCTTATACTCTTTTTTTCTCTATCTTTTCCCTACTTTAAAAAAAAAACTTTAGAAAAATAATGTATAGAAACATATAATCTTAAATGTTTAATATTAATAAGAATATAAAAACATTACTAATAGCATGAATGTATTATTAATTCATGTATTTTTCAATTATATTAACAATATACAGTCTTAAATTTTTTTTAAAATCAATGATAATACAAATATTATTAATAGTTATGAATATTATCATTAATATCATGAAGGTTTATTATTAGTATCATGTATCTCAATTATATAAAAAATATATAGTTCTTACTTTTTAAAAATTAAATGATAATACAAATATTACTAACAGTATGAATATATCATTAATATCATGTATTTTCAATTTTTATAAAAATATATAGTCTTAAAATTTTTAACATCAATGATAATACCAATTTTATTACTAACAGCATGAAATATATCATTAATTTTCATGTTTTTTCATCAATGCACAATAATGTAATTTGTTATTATTTATGTTTCTATAATAAAAATATATATTAAAAAAATAAAAAAAAAATAAAAAAAATAAAGAATGCGTGCAACAAAGGTAAAACCGTTATAATGGGTGACTTCAATCTACATATAGATTTGGGTGAATCAAATTGGCAGGGGTGCTGAGAAGAGGATTTCTTGGAATGTATGCGGGTTAATTTTCTAAAACCAACATGTAGAGGATACCAAACGAGAGAGCAGGCTATTCTAGATTGGGTATTGAGTAATGAGGAGGGTTAGTTAGCAGCCTTGTTGTACGTGGCCCCTTGGGCAAGAGTGACCATAATATGGTTGAGTTCTTCATTAGGATGGAGAGTGACATAATTAAGTCAGAAACAAGGGCCAAGATGGACTGGCAATTGATTCTTGAAGGGTTGCAGTGGATATGCAATGGAAGGCAATTAAAGACTGCATAGATGAACTACAACAATTGTTCATCCCAGTATGGCAAAAGATAAATCAGGAAGAGTAGCGCATCCGTGGGTGATAACAAGGGAAATCAGGGATAGTATCAAAGGAAAAGATGAAGCGTACAAATTAGCCAGAAAAAGCAGCCTACCAGGGGACTGGGAGAAATTCAGAGACCAACAGAGGAGGACAAAGGGCTTAATTGGGAAAGGGAAAATGGATTATGAAAGAAAACTGGCAGGAAACATAAAAAACTGACTGCAAAAGGTTTTATCGATATGTGAAGCGAAAAAGATTAGTTTAAAACAAATGTAGGTCCCTTGCAGTCAGAAACGGTAATTGTGAATTGACTTCATGGAACAAGGACATGGCAGACCAATTGAATAACTACTTTGTTTCTGTCTTCACTAAGGAAGACATAAATAATTTGCCGGAAATAACAGGGAATTCGCGGGTCAAATGAGATGGAGGAAATGAGTTTGAATCCAGGTTAGCCGGGGAAAGTGGTGTTAGGTAAATTGAATGAAATTAAAGGCCGATAAATCCCCAGGGCCAGATAGGCTGCATCCCAGGGTACTTAACGAATAGCCCCAGAAATAGTGGATGCCTTAGTGATAATTCTCAAACTCTTTAGATTCTGGAGTAGTTCCTGAGGATTGAAGGGTAGCTAATGTAACCCCACTTTTTAAAAAGGGAGGGAGAGAGAAACCAGGGAATTACAGACCAATAAGTCTAACATCGGTAGTGGGGAAACTGCTAGAGTCAGTTATTAAAGATGGGATAGCAGCGCATTTGGAAAGTAGTGAAATTATTGGACAAAGTCAGCATGGATTTGCGAAAGGTAAATCATGTCTGACGAATCTTATTTGAATTTTTTTGAGGATGTAACGTAGAGTGGATAAGGGAGAAGCAGTGGATGTGTTATATCTGGACTTTCAGAAGGCTTTCAACGGGCCGATTCAAACCCTGCGATTTGGGGCAGGCGAACTTGCCATTGCGGGAGCTCCTGAAAATCACTCCTACCAGGGACCAGGGAGCTCCCGATTTTACCATCCACAGGGCCTGCGGTCGAAGCCTCCGAAGCTCCTCAGTCGGGTCGCAGCCGCCATGCCACCACAGCCTCCGAGTCAGCCAGCTCTGCGATGGTAAATGAGTCCGATTGTAGTGAGTAGGTGAGTCAGCAGGCTCTGCGACTGGAGCCCTCAGGTCGATTCCTGTTGGAGGCCGCCAGCTCCACCATGTTAGGCCCCAGCGAAACGAAGACTCGACAAGGAAAAGGTCACGTCTCTGTTCAAGGAAGAGAATAAAAAATTAAAAGATTCACCCTCCCCCCTCCAATCCCCCCAACCCCCCCAACCACCCCTTCCAACAAACCCCCCCCTCAATCCCCCCCCCTCCAACCCCCCCCCCCCCTCCAACACCCCCCCCCCATCCCCCAATCATACACTTAACTAAAAATAAACCAAGACAAAAAAAAGAAAAAAAATACAGACAGACTGCAGGTGAGGTGCAGCCACAAGGTGCCGCCACATAGATGCTGCCTGGATTATTGAGTGTTTCCACCAAAGTTTGTATTTATTGCAGATTTCCACAGCTGTTCAAAAGTTCATGAGTACTAGTTCATCATCTATCCTTTATCCCTTTATGTCATGTCTTTTGTCTTTTCATTTGGCCTTTTCCCAACCCATCTGCCAAGCAAGAACCCCTCCTCACCTGTATCCATCTTTAATGCACCAGACTTTGTCCCAGCCCTACCTCTCTCCCTCCTCTTTACCCCCCCAAGCCCACTACAATCACATCTGAAGGAAGGATCCTGACCTGAAAGGTTGTTCTACCCTTGTTCTCCAGAAAAAGTTGCTTGTCCTGCTGAGTTACACGAGTATTTTGTAGCTTTGTTTGGGTGGGTACAAAAAATGATGGCACGGTGGCGCAACAGTAGAGTTGCTGCCTTACAGCGCCAGAGACCCGGGTTCTATCCAGACTACGGGTGCTGTCTGCACGGAGTTTGTACCGTTATCCCCGTAAACCGACGTAGGTTTTCTCCGAGATATTTCAGTTTCCCTCCCACACTCCAAAGACGTACAGATTTGTAGGTTAATTGGCTTGGCATTAAAAAAAAGTTAAAAATTGGCCGAGTGTATTCCTAACATACACATAGTGGTTAATGTCTGGGGGACAGTTGGTCGGTGAAGACTCGGTGGACCGAAGGGCCGGTTTCCGCCTGTATCTATAAACTAAACTAAAACTTGGCTCATGATAAGGCACTCCCATGATCAGCCGGGATTGAATGGCGGAGTAGACTTGACAGGCCGAATGGCCTAATTCTACTCCTATCATTTATGATCTTATGCAATGTCATCTACCCATGTTCTCCAGAAATGTTGCCTGACCGGCTGAGTTACTCATGCACTTTGCGGCTTTGTTTGCGTGGATTAAGACTTGGCTCATGTTGCGGCACTCCCCAGAATTCTTTGAAGGTCGAGAATTAATTGTCATAGGTACCATCAGCGGAACAATGAAAATCATACCTGCAGCAGCTTTACTGGCCTGTAAACGCAATACGCATTGATAATATATAATAAACAGAAATTAGTTAAATTAATAACCCCAATATTAGTGCGAAAAATAATCTAAACTCGTTGGCCGGCACAGTGGCGCAGCGGTAGAGTTGCTGCCTCACAGCACCAGAGTCCCAATCTGATCCTGACTACGGGTATCTGTAAGTTCTCCCTATGACCTGGGTGGATTTTCTCTGAGATGTTTGGTTTCCTTGCACATGATAAAAACCTACTGGTTTGTAGGTTAATTGATTTGGTAAAATGTAAATTATCCCTAGTGTGTTTAGGATAGTGTTAATATGTGGGGATTGCCGGTCGGTGTGGGACAAGGCAGGCGAAGGGCCTGTTTCTGCACAGTAGCTCTAAACCAGTGCATCTTAAAACTATTTCAGTGTCATTCACTCTTGAGTCATTATCACAAAATTCCATTCACCCTCTACTAAATGTTCTTATGTTTTTTGATCATTTTTGTCTTATTCTTCCTTGTGTATAATCGATATTACTAAAAGTAAGATCTTGACCACTTCCTGTTTTTCTGTTTCATGATTTAAAAAAAACGCTGCCACTTATGGCTGTAATTTTTGGCCAGCTTATTCAAAGTCCCGCTCAAGACAAGAGGGTTTTTCCCATCGATGAAACATAAAAGAGTTATTAATGTTTAAAAAATGTTGATATTCTCTCTGCTGCCCCTGCTGGTGGGAGGGGGGAGGGACTATAAAATCCGGAAGTGTTGTGCTACCGCCTAGCACACCAACGCCTCTACTTCCTTTGAAGGCTTAGGAAGTACAACATATCCCCAACAACTCTCACCAACTTCTACACATGTGGCATAGAATGTATTTTAGTTTAGTTTAGAGATACAGCGTGAAAGCAGGCCCATTGGCCACCGGGTCCATGCCGACCAGTATCCTACGTGTGCGATGCCCGCACACATACAGTGTCCTAACACACTGGGGACAATTTAAAAGTATACCAAGCCAATTAACGTACAAACCTTAATCTTTATGGAGTGTGGGAGGAATCCAGCGCACCCGGAGAAAACCCACGCAGGTCACGGGGCAAATTGTATGAACTCTGTACAGACAGTACCCGTAGTCAGGATCGGACTCGGGTCTCTGCTGCTGTAAGGCAGCAACACTCTACCGCTGCACCACTCTGCCCTTTTATTGGGCGGGGATGCATCACAGCATGGTTTTTGGAACAGCTCCATCCAAGACAGCAAGAAATGGCAGAGAAATGTGGACACAGCCCAGACCATCACTCAAATCAACCTCTCTTCCATTGACTCCATTTATACCTCATGCTGCCTCGGCAAGGCCAGTAACATAATCAAGAATGGGCCGCACTCTGGCAACTCCCTCTTTTCCCCTCTCCAATCAGGCAAGAGTTATAGAAGTGTGAAAACACACACCTCCAGATTCAGGGACAGTTTCTTCCCAGCTGTTATCAAGCAACTGAATCATCCTACCACAACTTGAGAGCAGTCCAGACCTACCATCTACCTCATTGGAGACCCTCAAACCATCTTTGATCGGATGTATTGATGTATCTTGCACTAAATGATATTCCTTTTATCCTGTATGTGGATGGCTAAATGGTCATCATGTGTAGTCTTTCCGCTGACTGGATAGCACGCAACAAAAAAGCTTTCCAATGTACCTCGGTACACGTGACAATAAACTAAACACAAACTCAAAACTCAATGGGCTCTTCTCTACATGACATTGAATAATTGCATGTCTGACAAACAACACTGACATTGGTTGCCGTCCCTGTCTATCCACCTATCCGTCTGTCTATCTATCTATACATAACTAAAACTCTTGTGTTCTTCTGGTTTGCCGGATTTTTCTATTTGTGCAAAAACGGTACGCTATAATGCTACGATTTTTTGCCAGGTTACTCACCATTCTCCTATGCTGTGAGTGCAACAATTTTGGTTCTGATCGGTGGTATATTGTAAATGTTATCACGGTTTAAAAATCTTAAAAAGCGCACGTGCGCAGATTCCTTCAATCACCGCTACGCAGATTAGTCTATTCTCCTGTCAGTCAATGCCACGGCCGGGATGGCGACGCCCATTCCGGCCCCACCAGCAGCGGCCTGTCCCGCCTCACTCACAAACTCCTCTCTCCCCTCTGCACAGTAAATTGTCTATCGTCTCCCCCACCATTGGCGACATCCGCCAGGGTGGTGGGTTCATTGGAGGCCCAGTGGAGGCTCGGGTCCCGTCTATCTCTCCATCATCACTCACCATCCTGCCAAACCTCTGCGGCAATGGCGATCCCATCTACCCGTCCACCCGGGTCCATCTCCTCCGCCGCTGCCGTTGCGGTAACTTACACTCACGAACTTCTCGGAAGAGATCTTCTCCACAACCTCATCGAAACTCATGGTGCCCGCTGTGACAAACACCAGCTCCATCCCCCCCCTCCCCCATGGCCCGGCGGCGGCAGGTAGGTAGGCGGGTGGGCAGGGTGGGCAGGGTGGGGACGGGCTGAGATTGCAAGGGTGGGAGATTGCAACCTTCATATGGCTGCCCTGTTTCAATAAATGCAATCAAGCCAGCGTGCACAATCAAATAAGATCAAATAGAACAAGTTGTCCTGCAACTTTAGGCTGTGCACGCCTTATGCAAGAAGAGAAGAAGAAGCAGCGGGCGGTCGGACAGGATGGGGATGGGCTGAGCGGTGGCTGAGCCGGAGTGGGCAGAGGGAGGGAAGGAGAGGTGGGTTGCAGGTGGCTACGCAGATTGCGCGGAGTTTGTGTCACACACACACACACACACACACACACACACACACACACACACACACCCACACACGATGCAAACTGGTCCAATCGTCGTCGACGGGTTCTAAACTGCAGCTCACAATGAATGACCTGTGGAGGAAGGAACCGCAGATACTGCTTTTTATGGATGGATGGAGGGACTGAGTGTAGGGGAAAGGAGGGAACGGAAAGGTGAGGGAAGTTTTGGGGGAGGGGAGTAGGAGAGGGGAATGATCCTGGGGAGGTGAGGAGGGCACGCTGGGGGATTGAGGGAGAGGAAGGGGTCGGGAGGGAGAGAGGGAAAGTGGGGGAGATGAGAGTGGGAGAGGAGGCGGAATAGAGGGAGAGTAGTGGGGGAGATAGGGAGTGGGGAATAGAGGGAGAGGAGGGCAAAGGGGAGGTCAGGAGGGATAGTGGGGGGATAAGGAGGTGAGGAGTGGGGGATAGAGGGATAGGAGGGGGATAGGGAGGGGAAAGGAGTTATGGAGGGAGGGAATGACTGAGGGTAGGGGAAGGGAGAGGGAGGGAGAGGGGAGGCAGGGATTGGGGGATGGGAGGGGAAAGAAGAGGGAGGGTGAAGAGGAGGAGGAGGGAGTGCTGAGAGATGTGGGAAATGAGCTGTGCCTGCGCAGTTGGGGCCGATGTGTGAGTGTGCAATATTGCATTGGGGGAACGGGTGTGTGGTGGAATATTGCACTGGGGAACGGGTTGCATTGGGGGGACCAGGGCTTCCATGCGACAGGGAACTTGGTCTAGAAAGATTTAAAGGACACTTGGGCAGGTACATGTTTAGACTTTAGAGATACAGCATGTAAACGGGCCCTTCGGCCCACCATGTCCGCACTGACCAGTGATCTCTCCACACACTAGCGCTATCCGACACGCAATAGTGATAATAGACAAATCCCAAAGCAATTAGCCTTCAAACGTGCACATCTTGCAAGGATGACACTAAGCTGGGGGGCAGTGTTCGCGTGAGGAGGATGCTAGGAGACTGCAAGGTGACTTGGATAGGCTGGGTGAGTGGGCATGTTTGGCAGATGCAGTATAATGTGGATAAATGTGAGGTTATCCACTTTGGTGGCAAAAACAGGAAAGCAGACTATTATTTTAATGGTGGCCGATTAGGAAAAGGGGAGATGCAGCGAGACCTGGGTGTCATGGTACACCAGTCATTGAAAGTAGGCATGCAGGTGCAGCAGGCAGTGAAAAAAGCGAATGGTATGTTAGCTTGTCATAGCAAAAGGATTTGAGTACAGGAGCAGGGAGGTTCTACTTCAGTTGTACAGGGTCTTGGTGAGACCACACCTAAGTGTATTGCGTGCAGTTTTGGTCTCCAAATCTGAGGAAGGGACATTATTGCCATAGAGGGAGTGCTACCCAGACTGATTCAGGGATGTCAGGACTGTCTTATGAAGAAAGATGGATAGACTCGGTTTATACTCTCTGAATTTAGGAGATTAAGAGGATCTTATAGAAACTTACAAAATTCTTAAGGGGTTGGACAGGTAGATGCAGGAAGATTGTTCCGATGTTGGGGAAGTCCAGGACAAGGGGTCACAGCTTAAGGATAAAGGGGGAATCCTTTAAGACCGAGATGAGAAAGACTTTCTTCACACAGAGGTGGTGAGTCTCTGGAACTCTCTGCCACAGAGGGTAGTTGAGGCCAGTTCATTGGCTATATTTAAGAGTGAGTTGGATGTGGCCCTTGTGGCTAAGGGGATCAGAGGGTATGGAGAGAAGGCAGGTTACGGATACTGGTTGGATGATCAGCCATGATCATATTGAATGGCGGTGCAGGCTCGAAGGCTGAATGGCCTACTCCTGCACCTAATTTCTATGTTTCTATGTTTCTATGTTTCTATGTTCTATCTTTGGAGTGTGCCAGGAAACCGGAGCACCCGGACAAAACCCCGTGTGGCCACAGGAAGAACATACAAACTCCAAAAAGACAGCACCCGGATTGACGCCGGTGTCTGGCACTGTAAGCAACAACTCTATCGCTGCAGCACTGAACTGCCCTGGATAGGATAGGTTTACCGGGATAGGGACCAAAAGCAGGAAAATGGGGTTCATTTAGATGGCGCTTCTTGGTCGCATGCACAAGATGGGCTGAAGGGCCAGGTTTCCTGTTGTACAACTCTATGCTGCTATGTTGTATGATTCTAAGCAGTGAGGTTCATCATTTCACAAAATGAATCTATATTCTCCTTTACCTTTCTTTCCAACATCTCCCAGTCTAGAATTGAGACCATATCCTACACTGCAGTTTCAGGTAAATAAAACCCAGAAGGGTGAACTAAAGAAAGTGACCTGAAAATCTTCACTTTGAGATTCAGAACAAAGCAGATGTGTTAAAATAAAACTCTCACCCCCAGAGTCTGATCACTGAAGGCATGTTTCAAAATACCTTTCCTGGAATTCAAGTGTCGAAGATTCACCAGAGGTAACACCTTTTCAAGTTGTATAAGATAATTGAGTTGGTACCCAAGAGATGTTTCCCTGTAACTGAGCAAGATGGAACAAGAGATCTTGTCGGCAGTTTAAGTTTTTAATGAAAACATTTTTTTGGGACATAAATCTCTTTTATTTTAATTTAGTTATAGTCACAGGGTCATAGAGTCATAGAATAATACAATGTAGAAACAGGCCCTTCGACCCAACTCTCCCATACTGGCCAACAATGTCCCAGCTACCCTAGTCCCACTTGCCTGCGCTTGGTCCATAACCTTCCAAACCCGCATGGATTTTTTCTGAGATGTTTGTTTTCTTCCGATGCTCCTAAAGACGTACAGATTTGTAGGTTAATTGGCTTAGTGTAAATGTAAGTTGTCCCTAGTAAGTGCTAATGTGTGGGGATAGCTGGGAAAGACAATACATGATTACAATCTAACCATTTACAGTGTATAGATACATGATAAGGGAATAATGTTTAGTGTAAGGTAAAGTCAACAAATTCCGATCAAGGATTGTCCGAGATTTACCAATGAGTTGGATGGTAGTTCACAAGATAGACAAAAAAAGCTGTAGTAACTCAGCATATCTGGAGAGAAGGAAAGGGTAACATTTGGGGTTGAGACCCTTCCTCAGGACTGCTCACTGGTTGTGGTAGGGTGGTTTAGTTGCCTGATAACAGCTGGGATGAAACTGTCCCTGAATCTGGAGGTGCGTGTTTTCGCACTTCTGTACCTCTTACCCGATGGGAGAGGGGAGAAGGGAGTGGCCAGAATCACCTTTGTTTCCGTTTTCCTTTCGATCTCATGGACACTTCATGCTGCTGAATTCAGCCAAGCTTCGTGAAAAAAAGGAAGCCATTGCCGTTCTCAACCTTGTCGTTCTACATTCCTTACATTTGCCTGTATTAAAACCACTTAATTTCCAGCTGCACCTTTAAGCGGCAAACAATCAATTAAACAACAAAGCGTGTACAGGTGATAGCAATGTATCTTGTGTATGTATATTGTTGGTGACATTGAGTCAAGAGTCAAGAAGGTTTCATTGTCAATAGACAATAGATAATAGACAATAGTTGCAGGAGTAGGCCATTCGGTCCTTCGAGCCAGCACCACCATTCAATGTGATCATGGCTGATCATCCCCAGTCAGTACCCCGTTCCTGCCTTCTCCCCATATCCCCGGACACTGCTATTTTTAAGAGCCCTATCGAGCTCTCTCCTGAAAGCATCCAGAGAACCTGCCTCCATCGCCCTCTGAGGCAGAGAATTCCACAGACTCACCACTCTCTGTGAGAAAAAGTGTTTCCTCGTCTCCGTTCTGAATGGCTTACTCCTTATTCTTAAACTGTGGCCCCTGGTTCTGGACTCCCCCAACATCGGGAACATGTTTCCTGCCTCTAACGTGTCCAAGCCCTTAACAATCTTATGTTTCAACCCCTCTCATCCTTCTAAACTCCAGAGTGTACAGGCCCAGCTGCTCCATTCTCTCAGCATATGACAGTCCCGCCATCCTGGGAATTAACTTTGTAATCCTACACTGCACTCCCTCAATTGTCACATGTCCCAGATAGAACAATGAAATTCTGAAGAGCCTGTCCCACTTACGAGTCAATTATTAAAGAGGTAATAATGGAACATTTGGATAGCAGAAAAATGATTAATCAAAGTTAACATGGATTTATGAAAGGGAAATAATGCTTGACTAATCATCTGGAATTTTTTGAAGATGTGACAAGTAAAATGGATGAAGGGGAGCTAGTGGATGTAGTGTATCTAGACTTTCAGAAAGCCTTTGATAAGGTCCCGCATGGGAGACTGGTGACTAAAATTAGAGCACGTGGTATTGGAGGTAGGGTGTTAACATGGATATAAAATTGGTTGGCAGACAGAGAAGCAAAGAGTAGGAGTGAACGGGTCCTTTTCAGAATGGCAGGCAGTGGTGATTGGAGTGCCGCAAGGCTCGGTATTGGGGCCCGCCAACTGTTTACCATATATATTAATGATTTGGAAGAGTGAATTAGGAGCAATAATTTCTAGCAAGTTTGCAGATGACACAAAGCTGGGTGGCAGTGTGAACAGTGAAGAGGATGGTAGGAGGTTGCAGGGTGACCTGGACAGGTTGACTGAGTGGGCAAATGCGTGGCAGATGCAGTAATAATATTGATAAATGTGAGATCCACTTTGGTGGCAAAAACAAGGGGGAAAATTATTATCTCAATGGGGTTAGGTTAGGTAAGGGGGAGGTGCAACGAGATCTGGGTGTCCTTGTACACCAGTCACTGAAAGTTGGCATGCAGGTATTGCAGGCAGTGAAGAAAGCTAATGGAATGTTGGCCTTCATAACAAGATGATTTCAGTATATAGAAACATAGAAACATAGAAAATAGATGCAGGAGGAGGCCATTCGGCCCTTCGAGCCAGCACCGCCATTCATTTTGATCATAGCTGATCGTCCCCGATCAATAACCCGTGCCTACCTTCTCCCCATATCCCTCGACTCCACTAGCCCCTAGAGCTCTATCTAACGCTCTCTTAAATCCATCCAGTGACTTGGCCTGCACTGCTCCTGTGGCAGGCAACTGTCTTCGACCCTGAAGCTCGTGGGCACTTGCCTGAAAAACCGTGAGCTGGATCGACCGTCAGCAATGAAAGTGCGTGCTGGATCGACCGTCACACACAAACACATCGCAAAGGCAGAGGCCAGGGAAAGCGGGGGAGCACTGTCTGAAATTTCACATGGTGCAAAGCCAAGGTGATTCCCGTGATGAACAGGAAGGTAAAAAGACGGCTGGTACAGTGTACGGTAAGTCCCTTAAAAGGGGGGGGGGGAGGGGAGAGAGGGGGAAGAAGGAGGGAGGAAGGGGGCAGAAGGGAAGAGAAGGGGGAGAAGGAGAGAGAAGGGAAGAGAAGGGGGGGAGAAGGAATGGAGACTCTTTTAAGCAGCCAGACAACTTTTAATAAAGTTTAGCGGGCATGTAACATTACTGGTCGGTTTTCCTTGGTTCTGAAAACCCATGCGTACATTTTTATTCCCCAATGAGCCAATTAAAATGCCCGAGCAAAGGAGATTACCTGCAGCTACCTCGACTACCTATGACTACATGGCGACCCCATGGCAAGGGCCAGGAAGCGAGCGGGCAAGATCATCTCTGACCCCTCTCACCCTGGCCACAAACTCTTTGAATCACTTCCCTCCAGAAGGCGACTCCGGATTGTCAAAGCTGCCACAGCCAGACATAGAAAACAGTTTTTATCCAAGAGTAGTTGCTCTACTCACTCACTCCCATAATGATGAAGTGCTTCGAGAGGCGGTCAGGGACCATATTTACCCTCCAGACTCCCCTCCACACTTGACCCATACCAGTTTGCTTACAGGCCAAACCGCTCCACAGAGGACGCTACCCGAGCCTGGAACATCTAGAGGAGAAGAAACTTATGTGCGAATGCTGTTCGTGGATTTTAGTTCAGCATTCAACACAATTATCCCTCAGCACCTGATATGCAAACTGGTTCCATTGGGCCTCAGCACCCCCATGTGTAACTGGCTACTGGACTTCCTCACTGACAGACCCAGTCAGTGAGGTTTGGAAATAACACCTCTAACATCATCTCTCTGAGCACCGGCTCCCCTCAGGGCTGTGTCCTGAGTCCATATATCCCACGATGTTGTTGCCTAGGTTTAGTACTAACCACATCATGAAGTACGCAGATGACACAACCTATCCCGGACGACAATGACTCTAAAGAGAGGTGACAATAAACAACCTGTTGAATGTCGAAAAAACAAAGGAGGTCATGATTTTGGCACAGTCCCTCACCACTTCACATTAATGACAGCTACAAGCCAAAATCACTAACATCCCTGTACCTGCCTCCCTTGATCTGGTATTTTGTTGGGTTCACATGCTGGGGTGACAATGGTGAGGGCGGCTGAAAAAATCATCGGACTTATCCCTCATTAAAACGTTGTGTCTAAGGCAATATTATAAAAGACCCCACACATCTCCATCACGGACTTAATATCGTAGCATAAGAGCAGAACATAATTCTGCAACAGTTTTCCCACGAGCCATCAGACTTTGTGCCACCATAACTTTTATCCAGTCATTTTACTGTATGTCATTTCGTTTTGTTATATAACGATGTATTTCTAAATGACAATGGGTTTTTTTACTACAAGTCAAAAATTTGTACCACCAAGGCAAATGTCTTACCTTCACTGTATGTTGAATACTTGGCCAATAAACTTACTTACTTAATTACTTACTTACCACTGCACAACATGTTTCAAAAGAACCATGCCGACCAATTTTTACTCGCGGAAAAATTTTTCAGCATGTTGAAAAATTTTCCTCGACCAAACAGAGGCTGCGAGTATTTTTATTTTATTTTGAAGGAGGATTTTCATTTTTTTAATCATCAATCTCGACACAATACCCCATAATAAAAAATAATAATAAGAAGAAGACATTTTTGCAAAGTATTTAAAAATAAATAACTGAAATATCTCATTCAGACCCTTCAGTCATACTTTGTGGAGGCACCTTGGGCAGCGATTACAGCCTCAAGTCTTTTTGGGTATAACACTACATGCATGGCACACCTGGAATTCGGTAATTTCTCCCATTCTTCTCCGCCGATCATCTCAAACTCTGTCAGGTTGGATGGGGAGCGTTGATGCACAGGTATTTTCAGGTCCCTCCAGAGATATTCAATCGGGTTCAAGTCCGGGCTCTGGATGGGCCTCAGAAGGACATTCACAGACTTATCACAAAGCCACTCCTGCGTTGTCTTGGCTGTGTGCCTAGGATCGCTCTCCTGTTGGAAGGTGTATCTCCGCCCCAGTCTGAGGTCCTGAACGCTCTGGAGCAGGTTTTCATCAACGATCTCTCTGTACTTTGCTCCGTTCCTGTTTCCCGACTAGCTTCCCAGTTCCTACCACTGAAAAACATCCCCACAGCATGATGCTGCCACCACCATGCTTCACCAGTTTCTCTTCTTCCCCTACCCCTGTCCCCTTCCATCTACATTCCTTCCTCTGGCTTCACAATTGCTTCCTGTTTCCACCTCATCTACATGTAAGGAAACGGGCTTTAGGAAAGCTGTCCCATCTCAACTGGTCCACATTTAGCCCATATCCCTCAAAACTTTAGTCAAAATGTAGAAACAATGAACTACAAATGCTGGTTGATACATAAAATAATTTAAATAATTTACACCCACCACTCTCTGAGTGAAAAGATTGCTCCTCAGTTTACTATTAATTATTACCTCTCACCTTAAACCTATATTCTCTGGTTCTTGATTCTTCTACTCTGGGTAAAAGATTCTGCACATTCCCTCTATATAGTATCTTCATGATTTTGTCACCCCTGTAAGTCAAGTCTCCTGAGAGGATAGTGGAGACAGCGCTCACTATATTCACGGGGTTGTACGGCCTGTAATTTAAACGTACCGCCACCATACATAAGCTTTAAACCTTCTCTACTGACAACTTTGGCTTTCAACACTATCCCTTCAGTAATGATCTCATTGATTACGTGGTTGATGTTGTTGACTGTCAAAAATAGCATTAAGGTGCAGTTGATGTTTGGAAAGTGAAGTGTCCTGCTTCCTCTTGGGAGATTAGTCAAGGACAACAGGTTCAACCAGTTAATCTGGTAATTTTCAGATGGCATAGCCTACAATTGGCTACTTATTATCAGGCAACAGCAAGCTCTATAGACACTGGTTGGCTTGATTGTAATCATGTATTGTACACGCAACAGTAAACTAAACTCAAACTCAAAAGAAGGTGCATTGTTGACTGAGTGAAGACTTTGGTTAGTTAAAGGCTGGTTTAATTTTTTCCTTAATTTTATTTTTATGAATTTGTGTGCTCATCCATTCAACTTTGATTTTCAGTGGTCGTCAAGAACTGGTACCTTCAAGTCTCTGAGGTAATTAGTTAAGCACTCCTTAACTGAGTGAACAGATCAGACCCAGTAGGTTTGAGGTGGTGACTGAGGAGGCTGCTTCGTAATGATTCCCTTTCACAAAACCATTTTGACCATGCCAAGTTAACTCAAATTTCAACCTATCCCGCTGTAAAGTCAGTATATATTCATATTTTACCCACGACATTGAATTGAATTGATTTGAATACTTTATTGTCACATGTGACAAGTCACAGTGAAATTGTTTGCTTGCGTACCTGAGAGAGAGAGAGAGAGAGAGAGAGAGAGAGAGAGAGAGGGGGGGGAGGGGGGCGGGGGTGAGAGAGAGATGGGAGAGAGATAGAGAGAGAGAGAGGGAGAGGGAGAGGGAGAGGGAGAGGGAGAGGGAATATAAAGAAACGTATTTGGAACATTGGGAAAAAGAAACCAAAAGCCAAAGCAGATTAGAATGTCACCGTGCCCTAAAAATAGATTATAAATTGGTAGACTATCTCTCAACTGTTAGGGACATAAAGCAGAGGCAGACCCTCAATAAATTCAGGTTAAGTGACCACCATTTGGCAGTTGAAAAAGGAGGACAGAAGAGATTCTGGCCAACAAGAGAAAATAAAATATGCGGCCACTCTTTGACAGATGAGGTTGAAACAGAGGTGCACTTTCTCCTAAAATGCAAAACAATTGATAAAACAAGGAAAACGTACTTTGTCAAACTCAGTCTGGCAACCCCTGATTTGAAAGAACTAGATGATACATCAAAACTAAGAATAATCCTTGGTGAAGAAAATACGGCACATCTTGGTGCACAATACGTAACAGCATACCATAACCTGAGAGACGGTGGATGACCAATATGCAGATATGTACGCACACACTAATTGAATTAATTAAGAAATTAATATTGAATTGCTAAACGTGCTATTCTGTTGCACTGCTTACAGCTGCAAGAACGTGTAGCAATCAATCAGGGCTATCGGTCTATTGCGAGTTATGGGACATATCTATCCTTGCACTGTATACTTGTATTTATATTTATGCATTTAAAATATTATGTCATGTTTTATACTTTGGCAATATAACGATGTATTTTATCATGCCAATAAAGTTTTTAAAATTGAAATTGAATTGAAGAGAAAGAGAGAGAGAGAGAGAGAGAGAGAGAGAGAGAGAGAGAGAGAGAGAGAGAGAGAGAGAGAGAGAGAGAGAGAGAGAGAGAGAGAGAGAGAGAGAGAGAGAGATTCCAGCCTCTTAATGTTTCCCCAGGCCATGGGGAATCATTGCTACCAAATGACTTTCAATGATAAACAATTGCAAGAAAGCAGTTATGACATATAATACACAATAAACGTATTACAAATACACAATAAACTAGTTATACATTCTTGCACTAGTACTTGGGGATGACCCAACCCGTAATGACGGAGAGCGAGTGCCGCTGGTCTCCGTAAACCCCCTCACTCAGTAAGATTTTTCATTTTCAAATGTTGGCAGGTATGCTTATCCACATGCTCCAGCGATGCTGGAGAACATGAGACAATTATACATTCATACCAAGTCTTCTTTTTCTTTCTTTAAAATCTTTTCATTACGAAAGAAAAGAAAAAAAAGATAAAAAAGGAAGACCCCCCCTCCCTAAACTAGAGAGAAAAAAGCAAAACAGAATCTGAGCTGAGAATTCAACAATTATAGTCCCTGTTTGTCATCAAGTCCGTTCCACCATATAAAGGTAAATTAATTGTTATAACGGTTGGAGAGGGAGCAATTTATGTTGTGTGAAAGTGTTGAATAAATCTTCCCCAAGTCTTATCAAATTTAACTAAGGGTTCAACAATGTCACTCCTGATTTTTTCTAAATTGAAACATGATATGGTTTCAGAGTACCAATGGAGTGCGGTCGGAGGGTTAGAGTCTTTACATTTAAATAAAATAGATCTTCTTGCAATTAAAGTGGAAAAAGCAATCAGCCGATGGGCGGAACGGGACAAATTAATAGAATCTAACATTGGTTGCCCAAGAATTGCAGTAATAGGATGAGGTTGTAAATCAATACCTAAAACTACAGAAATAGTATCAAAAATGTATTTCCAATATTTTTCCAAAAGTGGGCAGGACAAAAACATATGGGTCAGTGAGGCCACTCCAGAGTTACGTATTCACAGGTAGGATTTATATGACCATAAAAACGAGCTAACTTATCTTTTGACTTATGAACTCCGTGAACCACCTTGAATTGTATCAGAGCTTGTCTTGCACACATTGAAGAAGTATTAACTAATTGAAGAATCCTCTCCCATTTCTCTATAGAGAAATTTGAAGTTCTCTTTCCCAGTCATTCTTAATTTTATCAAATATATCTATTTGTAATTTCAAAATCAACTCATAAATAGTCGTTATTAATCCTTTCTGATACGGGTTCAAATGTAAAACATTTTCCAAGGTTTCGGTTTGAAGTGGTAGCGGAAAAAAGGGTAGCCTTCAAAAAATTTCTAATTTGTAAATATCTAAAAAAGTGAATTAGGTAAATTATATTTATTGGAGTGCTGTTCGAAAGACATAAAACAACCATCCAAAAACAAATCACGAAAAGCTACTAATCCCTTCCTCTTCCATAACAGAATGGTTTGATCAGTACTAGAAGGTTGGAAGAGAAAACTAGATAAGATAGGACTCAATAAGATAAAATCATTCAGTCCAAAAAACTTACGAAATTGAAACCATATTCGAAACGTATGTCTTATTATTGGGTTAGTCGTATATTTATTCAATCTTGTAATTGTAAAAGGTAATGAGGCCCCTAGAATAGAAGCTAATGATAGCCCTTGTATAGAATCACATTCAAGATTTATCCATCCTGGGCATTGGGTATCTTCTAAATCTTTTATCCAAAATGTTAAATAATGAACATTAACTGCCCAATAGTAGAATCTAAGGTTCGGCAGTGCCAAACCACCATCTTTTTTTGATTTCTGTAAGTATTTTTTTCTTAGTCTGGAATTTCTATTCTACCATATATATAAAGAAATTTTGAAATCAACAATATCAAAGAAAGATTTGGCAATAAAAATTCGTATAATCTGAAATAAATACAAAAGTATAGGTAAGATAAACATTTTAATAGCATTGATTCAGCCGATTAAAGATAAGGACATTGGTGACCATTTAGTAAACTGTTGTTTGATATGGTCAATTAAAGGCATAAAATTAGTTTTAAATAAATCCTTCTTGTAGATTGGTTTATGCATGAGAACCAATCATAGTAGAATAGCATCACTCACCCCACCCTACTGTACGATTTATACTAACACCCACTTCCTGCACTGGTCAGTCTTGGAAGCGGTCATGATGTTCTAACAACTACAAACCTGCTGTACCGCTATTGTTTGAATACTGGTTAAAGATGATCTTGAACTTCAGATTGTATTATTTAGTCATTTATGGTGTCAGAAGTGGGATATTCCAAGTTGACTGACACCATGTAAATTACTAAATAATACAATGTCTGTTCATCTCTACAACAAGATAAGAAATAACAAGGCCTTGACTAAAGACAACTCCACTCTGCATGCTTACGGGGGGGGGGGGGGGAGTTTTGATTCCACTGGGAAGAACCACTTTTAAATGCGTGCTGAAAAAGACTACAAGGAATCTGATCTTCTATGTTTTGAATTCTGACTCTGTGACTCTGTTGGGCATCCACGCATGCCAGGACTTGGGGCTCATTTCCTTTGACCAGTCGGTCCACAAGCTACTGATATCAGTGGACCCATTAAAAGAATACCCTGATCTATTCGACAGCAAACTAGGCAAGCTGCCTGTGACCTACAAGATATCCTTTGACCCCAATATTGACCGTCGTCTGCGCACCACATCGCGTGCCACATGCCAAGAGAGACAGGATTGAGTCTGAACTAAAGAACATGGTCTCCTTAGGCGTGCTAGAAGAGATCAGTGAGCCTACTGAATGGGTCTCCACCATGGTTGCTACTTTCAAGAAGGATAAAGACGAGCTCCGCGTGTGCATCAATCCGAAAGATTTGACCTTTGCCTTCAGGCGTCCGCATTATCCTATGAGGACTGTTGAGGACGTTGCGGCACAGATCGGATGAGCTACCATATTTTCTGTCCTCGATGCAAAGAGCTCTTTCTGGCAGATACCGCTGGACGACGCGTCGTCAAACCTATTCACGCAGCACCTGCACGTCTGCAGCACATGATGATGAAGCTCCAGCGCTTTGACATGCACGTTGCGGACACTCTCTCTCGTGCACCACGGACATCCAACGAACGTCACCTCTATGAACGGGACGAGTTTACGGTTCTCGGCATTGACTTTGTTCCTACAACACAACCGCGCCGCTGAGCCGAATTCACAGCCACTGACGCCAGCCTCCAGATACTTTCATCCGTGATCAAAAGAGGCTGGCCAGACAGACAATCCAACAGAGGTGCAGCCGTTCTTCTTAGTCCGCGATGAACTGGTAATACAGGATGGTGTCATAGTTGAGGGCCATAAAGTCGTGATCCCCTGATCGCTACATGACGAATACTACAAAGAGGCTCACAGCGGTCACCCAGGAACTGATGCCTCGTTGGCCTACGCCCAGAACCGGTTCTACTGCCCTGGGATGGCCAAGTACATACAGGACAGGACAGCCTCCTGCCCCACTTGCAACAGCCTTGCACCACACCAGCAGAGACAGCCCTTACTGCAACAACCTCCACCAGCTCTGCCCTGGATGTTGCTGGCGGCAGACATTTTCGAATGGCATGCTAAACACTATCTTATCCTGGTTGACTCCTATTCTAACTGGTTTGAATTTGACTTACTGACCCCTCTCACATCAGAAATGGTCATTCAAAAGCTAAAGAAACACTTTTCTACATTTGGCGCACCCGTCCATTTACAGACCGACAATGGAAGACAGTTTACCAGCCATGCTTTCAAGCTCTTTGCCAACCGATGGAATTTCCACCACGTCAGGAGCAGCCCTGACTACCCACAGAGTAACGGGCTCGCTGAACTAGCTGTTAGAAGCGCAAAACATCTAATGGAATGCACACACCTTGCCAATTCAGACGTGTACCTCAACCTCTTAAATCTCAGGAACATTGCTAGAGACGGAACCCTGGGCTCGCCGGCCCAGCGACTGATGTCGAGAACAACAAGACCTCCAATTCCGATTGCCCAGCAGATGCTGGTACCACAGGTGCTGAAGCCAGCTACAATCCAGAAGCGTCTCCAGGGGAAATACGACATACAGAAACGGTCGCATGAAAAGTCCAGCAAACCATTCAAACATAGAAACATAAAAACATAGAAAATAGGTGCAGGATGAGGCCATTCTGCTCTTTGAGCCAGCACCGCCATTCATTGTGATCATGGCTGATCGTCCCCTATCAATAACCCTTGACTCCACTAGTCCCTAGAGCTCTATCTAACTCTCTCTTAAATCCATCCAGTGATTTGGCCTCCACTGCCGTCTGTGGCAGGGAATTCCATAAATCCACAACTCTCTGGGTGAAAACGTTTTTTTCTCACTTCAGTCTTAAATGACCTCCCCTTTATTCTAAGACTGTGGCCCCTGGTTCTGGACTTGCGCAACATTGGGAACATATTTCCTACATCTAGCTCGTCCAGTCCTTTTATAATTTTATATGTTTCTACAAGATATCCCTTCATCCTTCTAAACTCCAGTGAATACAAGCCAAGTCTTTTCAATCTTTCCTCATATAACATTCCCGCCACCCCAGGGATCTATCTCGTGAACCTACGCTGCACTGCATCAATCACAAGGATGTCCTTCCTCAAATTGGGAGACCAAAACTGTACACAATATTCTAGACGTGGTCTCACCAGAGCCCTATACAACTGCAGAAGAACCTCTTTACTCCTATACTGAAATCCTCTTGTTACGAAGGCCAACGTTCCATTAGCTTTCTTCACTGCCTGCTGTACCTGTAAGCCAACTTTCAGTGACCGGTGTACAAGGATGCCCAGGACTCACTGTACCTCCCTCTTACCTAGCCTAACCCCATTGAGTTAATAATATGCCCCCTTGTTTTTGCCGCCAAAGTGGATAACCTCATTTATCTATATTATACTGCATCTGCCCACTCACTCAACCTGTTCAGGTCACCCTGCAACCTCCTAACATCCTCTTCACAAACCTCTGCTACCGGGCCAAGTCGTTCATTTACAAACTTCCATGGGACATTCCCGTCTGGGTAGTGTTGTTGGCATGCCTGAAGAACCTCGATCCTACCTTGTGGATGATGATGGCACCATGTTCCGTAGGAGCTGCCAACACTTGCTTGCCGTGAAGGAAGCACGTCCACCACCAGCCGGTCCTTATGCTCCACCACTGCAGTTCCAGCCGTCTGCTGCTGTGCCTTCCATCAGTTCCAGCATGTCCTGAACCCCTCCACGACCGGCGGATGTGAATAACCACAAAAATATCTCTCTTGCATGCTCCCCCTGTCGGTCACCACGGGTTTCCCCTGCTCCTTTCTTGCTTCCGGGTTCACCACCTCCTTTTAATCTTTCTGGCGAAGGGGGAGAGGGCTTGTTCCGTACACATACGGGCCGTATTAGTAGACCGCCTGATAGATATGGCGAATTTGTTTAAATTCTTACGACATGTGTGCTTACCATACTCACTCTTTACGGGGAAGGATGTAGATCGGTTTATGCAAAATCAAACATAGTAGAATAGCATCACCCACCCTACTGTACGATTTATACTACACCCACTTCCTGCACTGGTCAGTGCCTATAGTTTGAGATGATCTTGAACTTCAGATTGTATTATTTTAGTCATTTACACTTGTGTTTCTTGGTAGTAAAACTTTTCGGAGTCATCTAAGTGGAAACTGTCCATAATTTGAAACTAGATTGTTTAATGGAAAAAGCTCAGTTTAGTTTATAACCAGAGAAACGACTCTACTATTGCCAGACCTTATTCCGTGGAGGGATTCCCTAATAGCGGTGGCCAGGTTTTGAAACGTAAAGGACTTAAAGGACAGCCCTGTCTAGTACCTCGAAAGAGCCTGAAAAAGGGGGATCTCTGATTATTGGTAAGTAAGAAGCCTGAGGTATATGATATATCAGCTTGATTCAAGAAATAAATTTTGGACCAATGTTAAATTTTTCAAGTATATTGAATAAGTATTCCCATGCTACTCTATCAAACACCTTCTCGGCATCAAGTGAAATGACACATTCTGGGGTTTTATTTGGCACTGTATATACAATATTCATTAATCGCCTAACCTTAAAGTATGAGTAACGATTTTTAATAAAACCTGTCTGATCTTCAGAAATAGTTTGCGGTAAAATATTTTCCCATCTCATAGCTAATATTTTGGAAATAATTTTGGAATCTACATTTAACAGTGATATAGGTCTATATGATGTCACTTCAGTAGGGTCTTTATATTTTTTAAGAATTAAAGAAATAGATGCTTCATAAAAGGATTGTGGTAATCTATTCCTTAAAAAGGCTTCTTTAAAAACCTTTCATAGCCAGGGAAACAATAAACATAAAAAATACTTTAAAAATTCTACTGTAAACCCATCTAAACCGGGAGCTTTACCAGAGTGCTTTCTGTATTCCTTCTTCCGTGATGGGTTAATCGAACAACAGAGACTCATTATATGGTAATTTGGCAAGTTCTGTTTCTTTAAAAACTCTTGCATTATATTGGAATCAGTAGGAAATTCAGATTGGTATAGGGAGGTATAAAATTCCTGAAAGGATTTATTAATTTTGCAATGTTCTACAGTTAGTGTACCATCCCGTTTACTCACTTTAGCAATCTGACGTTTGGCCGACACCGCTTTCAACTGATTAGCGAGTACTTTACCAGATTGTTCACCATGTATATAAAATGGACTTTTGGTTTTAAGTAGCTGTTTTTTTTGTTTTTTAATCGGTGATACTAATAACAAATCATATCTCAATTGAAGCTCAACTCTATTCTTATAGAGCTCTAAACTAGGAGCTTTTGAATATTTTTGATCAATTTCTTTAATCTCGTCAGCCAATATACATATTTCTTTTTGAGTTTGTTTTTTAAATCCCATGGAGTATGAAATAATTTGTCTTAAAAGCATCCCAGACTACATCATTGGATATTTCTTCAGTAGAGTTTGTCAAGAAGTAGATAAAAATCTGGTCTTTAATAAAATTAACAACATTTAAATCTTGAAGCAATGTAGCATTAAATCGCCATTGTTTAGCACTAAACTTGGAATCAGGTAGTTTGATTGATAGTTTCAATGGTGCGTTATCAGAAATAGCAATTGCATCGTACTCACATGCAGTGACCGATGAAGCTAGCCGAGAATCTATTATAAAGTAGTCAATCCTAGAATAACTATGAGATACATGAGAAAAAAAAGAAAATTCTTTGTCATTTGGGTGTAAGAATCTCCAAACTTCTAACATTCCAGTAAAGTAAAAAATAATTGATAAAACTAACTGATTTATTTGGAAGCGCATGATCAGATGTAGATCTGTCAACCAAGGGGTTCAAACAACAGTTGAAATCTCCACCCATTATTAAAAAGTGTGAATTTAAATTAGGAAAGAATGCAATTAACTGTTTAAAAAACTCAGGGTGATCACTATTTGGTGCATAAACATTCACCATAGCAACATTTTGGTTATAAAGGACACCAGTAATCACCAAAAATCTACCATATGGATCAGAAATTGTTTCATAATGAACAAACGGAATTGAGGAGTCAATAAAAATAGAGATTCCTTTCACCTTAGCCTATGAATTTGAATGAAACTGCTCTCCTCTCCAAAACTTGAAAAATCGTTGATTGTCATCTTGCCTTACATGAGTTTCCTGAACAAAAATAATCTGAGTATTTAGTCTACGAAGAACTTAAAAAAAAAATTCTTCTTAATGGGATGGTTCAAGCCATTCACATTCCATGAAAGGAAGTTAATAACTTTATCCATATTGTTTGTAAAAATCATGTGGGATGTAAAAGGTTAATTTCTTAAAGCCTAATAGTTCATGATACTGGAGGAAGAAAAATCTAGGGCGGAGCCAGAAGTGATGACATTTCAGACATTTATGTAGTTCAGATTCTGCACAAATGAAAAACACCAAAGTAAGAAAAAGACCCTCTCCCCCCCCCCCCCCACCCCCACCCCTCCCCCCCCCCCCCCCCCTCCCCCCCCCACACCCACCCATGTAAAGCTCAAAACTGACCAATAGACAGTCAGTAAGCTACCTAATCCCTTCCCTACCGCCATCTCTCCTAGCAACAGCACCCAGCGTAAAAAAAACATATTTGCCACTCAATAGCCATAACATGTTCAATGTTTTGGTTTGAGAAAAAAAAGTACATGTTGGCAGTGGAGCTGAAGAGCAAGAGCTACTTCATATTATTTATCCAAGGTCAAAATATGAAAAACAAGAACTGCGTTCACTTAATTTGTCTAAAGACAGGGGGGAAACAAATTCCTTCCCTTCAATTTTAAAAATAGAAAAACTAACAGAGAAATTATTTAAAATTAATATATTCAGTAAATCTCCAATTATAACTTAATCAGCTATCAATTACTCCCCTTCACCCTCGTAAGCCTCCAGAAAGCTGGAAGCATCTTGAGGATTGTAAAAAATCGAATGTTACCATTAAAAAGTCGTATATGCAGTCTAGCTGGATAAAGTAAGGCTGGGCGCAACTTTTTCTTAAACAGATCAGACATTACATTATGAAAAGACTTTCTTATTTCCAAAAGCTCGTAACTATAATCAGGAACAAATGAAAACTTGCATCCTTCATGTTCAACCACACCCAACTTTTTTGCTGCCTGGAGAATATTCTCCTTCATTTGCAAGAAGTGAAACCGAACAATCAAATGTCTCGGTTTATTACCAGATTTCTTCCCAATCCTGTGTGCATTATCCAAAAATTGAAGATTTTCATAGTGCTCAATGTTGAAAGTGTCCTCTATCATTTTAGAAGCATATTTTATAACATTATCTCCTTCTTGACCTTCCAGCAAACCGACAATTCGCAAATTCAGTCGACGGCTTCAGTTTTCCAGATCCATATTTTTGATCTTGTGTTGCTGGAGTGCTCGTGTATTTTCATTCATTCTCCATTCCTGGCCCAGGGTTCGCAAGTTATCAATTTGTTCCTTCTGTTCACGAAATTCATCTTGTAACATAATCAGCTTTTCTTGAACTTTCTTCAATTTGCTCGAAACTCCTTTCACCATTTCTTCCAAACTGCAAAATCATGTTTTCATTTCATTTTTTAGTTCATCGTTCATTTTCGATATTGCTTCTAAAATACTAGAGTGGCTGTGGCTGTGGCTTTCCCCTGTTCCTTCCTTGGGGAGCCTCCTTTCCCTCTTATCTCCATCCTTTTCATGATTAAGGCGTATAACAGTGTTATCAACACTTTATGAAAAGTTAAACCGTGCCGTGAAGTCAAGTAATAACAAGTAACATTGAAAGAGTGGTAAGTGAAGGTTAAAAGTTAAGGGAGCAAACAAATTTGCAACCTTTACAGCATGCTGCCACTAGGAGAGTCAATTAACCTACAAACCTGTGCATCTTTGGAGTGTGGGAGGAAACCGAAGATCTTGGAGGTAACCCACGCAAGTCACAGGGAAAACATACAAACTCCGTACAGACAGCACCCATAGTCAGGATCGAACCTAGGTCTATGGCTTGTAAGGCAGCAACTCTTCAGGATCCAAAGAGAGAGCTGAATGGATAGCAAATTGGCTCCATGGAAGGAAGCAGAAGGTGGTGGAGGAATGTTGCTTCTCAGACAGATGGACAGGTATTTTGAGGTCCCTACAGAGATATTCAATCTGGTTCAAGTCCGGACTCAGGATGGGCCACTCAAGGACATTCACACACTTATCACAAAGCCACTCCTGCATTGTCTTGGCTGTGTGCTTAGGATCGTTGTCCTGTTGGAAGGTGTATCTCTGCCCCAGTCTGAGGTCCTGACCGCTCTGGAGCAGGTTTTCATCAAGGATCTCTCTGTACTTTGCTCCGTTCCTGTTTCCTGACTTGCCTCACAGTTCCTGCCGCGGAAAAACAATCCTACAGCATGATGCTGTCACCACCATGCTTCACCAGTTTCTCTTCTTCCCCCTCCCCCTGTCCCCTTCCATTTACATTCCTTCCTCTGGCTTCACAATTTCTTCCTGTTTCCACCTCATCAACGTAAGGAAATGGGCTGTAGGACCGATGTCCCATCTCAACTGGTCCACATTTAGCCCATAATCAAACTTTAATCAAAATGTAGAAACAATGAACTGCAAATGCTGGTGGATACATAAAATAATTTAAAGTGCTGGAATAACTCAGCAGATCAAGCAACATCTCTGGAGAACTACTAAACCTTTCTTATCCATGTATCTCTCCAATTGTCTTTTGCATGCTCCTAGTACCTGCCTCACCAATCTCCACTGGTAGCTCATTACATACACCCACCACTCTCTGAGTGAAAAGATTGCCCCTCAGTTTACTATTAATTCTTACCTCTCACCTTAAACCTATATTCTCTTTGAGTCACTAACACATAGTATGCTATTTGAGTCATCAACACATAGTATGTTATTTTTAGTTTAGTTTACTTTATTGTCACGTGCACCAAAACGTGCATTCTCTGGGAATAAATTGTTTTAGCGCAATGTTATGTTTTCATGGACACCATAATTGGCAGTATCTTTGTAATCCAGATTAATGTTTAACAAATTTATCTAAATTAAAATTACCTAATGTCCACTGTCTGAGTAGTTCACTGTATTCACGGGGTTGCATCACCTGTAATTTAAACATACCACCACCATCTATAAGCTTTAAATCTTCTCTACTGACAACTTTGGCTATCGACTCCATCCCTTCAGTAATGTCCTCATTGATTACGTGGTTGATGTTGTTGCCTTTGTCAAAAATAGCATTAAGGTGCAGTTGATGTTTGGAAAGGGATGTGTCCTGCTTTCTCTTGGGAGATGAGTCAAGGACAACTAGTTACAATGGGATAGTTCAACCAGTTAATCTGGTAATTTTCAAATGGAATAGCCTACAATTGGCTACTTATTATCAGGTGACAGCAAGCTCTATAGACACTGGTTGGCTTAATTGTAATCATGTTTTGTACACGCAACAGTAAACTAAACTCAAAAGAAGGTGCATTGTTGACCGAGTGAAGACTTTGGTAAGTTAAAGGCTGGTTGAATTATTTTATTGATTTTATTGTTGACATTTTGTGTGCTCATCCATTCATCTTTGACTTTCAGTGGCCGTCAAGAACTGGCACCTTCAAGTCTCTGAGGTAATTAGATAAGCATCTAGCACTCCTCAACTGAGTGAACAGATCAGACCCAGTAGGTTTGAGATGGTGACTGAGGAGGTCTTCCCTTTCACAAGACCGTTTGACCTTGCCTACATCTCAAATTTCAACCTGCCCCGCTGTAAAGTCAATATATATTCATTTTAATAATAATAATGATAATAATAATGATAATAATGATAATATTCATAACTTTATTTGTAGCACTTTTCATACAATTGAATGCAACCCAAAGTGCTTTCACAAAAACATGGGTCGAAACAAAAAATACAATTTAAAACAGTACGGACATATGCAGTTAATAGCACAGATTTATATAAATATTTCAAATATAAAATTGAGAATGTAAAAGGACAATAATTAAAATGATTAAAAAGATTAGTTTTTAACTGTTGTTTAACAATGTCAACTGAGTGGGCGTCTCTCATAGCCCTGGGCCGGGTATTCCACAGCTTGGGGGCATCTTTGAAAAAGGCTGCTTCACCAATTTTCTTATTGCTGCGGCATTGAAAGGCTAAGAGGATGGCATCTGAAGACCTGAGCGCTCGAGTAGGGGCATAGGGAAGGAGAGAGTCTGTAAAATATCTGCCCCAAAGCTATTTTGGGCTTTATAAACAAGAAGGAGGACTTTATAGTCTATCCAGGATCTCACAGTGATATGTTCCCTTGGTATTTGTTACTAGCCGGGCTGTGGTATTTTGAATGAGCTGTAACTTGTTGGTGTATTTTGGAGGCATTACGGTGATATGAAAGCATGTATGAGATTTTCACAGTCGTGTTGAGTTAAGAAAGGCCGTACTTTAGCAATCTTTCTGAGGTGATAGAAAGCACACTTTGTTACTGTATTTATGTGAGATTTAAAATTAAGATAATTGTCAATATTTACCCCCAGGCTTGTGACTTCTTGTTGGACATAGGCAGTCTAATTTCCCAGTTTACCGAGTAACATCTCTCTTGGGATTCATAAAATTTGTCTTGTTATCGTTAAGTTCAAGAAAGTTAGCATTCATCCATTTTTTAATGGAAAATGGGCAGGTCAAAGAACTTAAGGCATTTGCATCAATGGGTTCAACAGAGAGGTACAACTGAGTGTCATCGGCATAACTTCAAAAATTTACATTATGCTGTCTGATAACTCCTCCTAGCGGCAACATATACAAGAAAAAGATTAACAGGCCAAGGCAGCTACCAAGGCATGCTATATCATGTAGCTGTGACACATAGTCCCCAAGGCTAACAAAGCACTTCCTTCCACTTATATATGATTGGAACCAACTTGGTACCTGATCTGACTGGCCGACCCAGTGATCCATAAGAATACTGTGATCTATGATGTCAAACGCTGCTGTGAGGTCTAACAGGATCACCATTGGGACTTTGCCCACGTCAGTGATAACTTTAAGGTCACTGACTATTTTTATCAGGGAAGTCACAGTGCTGTCATTTGCTCTGAAACCAGATTGAAATGTCTCTAAAATGTTATTTTGATTCAGAAAGTGTATTTGGTCGGATACCACTTTCTCCAGTACCTTGCTGATAAAGGGCAGATTTGATGTGGGTCTGCAATTACTCAGTAGCCCACTGTCTAAGTTTGGTTTCTTTAACAGAGGCTTTACGACAGCGGTTTCATAACTATCAGGGGAAATTCCAGTCTCAAGCGAGATGTTTCTAATTGTAAGAACAGAACTGGATATACTGTTGAAAACATTCTTTGAAAACACCGCGTTGAAATGGTACATAGTTCCATGAAAGTGGTGTCACAGGTATACAGTGGCTTGCAAAAGTTTTCATACCCCTTGAACTTTTTCACATTTTGTCACGTTACAACCAAAAACGTAAATGTATTTTATTGGGATTTTATGTGATAGACCACACAAAGTGGCGCATAATTGTGAGGTGGAAGAAAAATGATACATGGTTTTCAAATTTTTTAACAAATAAAAAAGTGAAAAGTGTGGCGTGCAAAAGTATTCAGCCCCCTTTACTCTGATACCCCTAAATAAAATCCAGTGCAACCAATTGCCTTGAGAAGTCACCTAATTAGTAAATAGAGTCCACTTGTGTGTAATCTAATCTCAGTATAAATACAGCTGTTCTGTGAAGGCCTCAGAGATTTGTTAGAGAACATTATTGAACAAACAGCATCATGAAGCCCAAGGAACACACCAGACAGGTCAGGGATATAGTTGTGGAGAAGCTTAAAGCAGGGTTAGGTTATAAAAACATATCCCTAGCTTTGAACATCTCATGGAGCACTGTTCAATCCATCATCCGAAAATGGAATGAGTATGGGACAACTGCAAACCTACCAAGACATGGCCGTCCACCTAAACTGACTGGCCGGGCAAGGAGGGCATTGATCAGAGAAGCAGCCAAGAGGCCCATGGTAACTCTGGAGGAGCTGCAGAGATCCACAGCTCAGGTGGGAGAATCTGTCCACAGGACAACTATTAGTCGTGCACTCCACAAATCGGGCCTTTATAGAAGAGTGGCAAGAAGAAAGCCATTGTTGAAACAAAGCCAGAAGAAGTCCCGTTTGCAGTTTGTCACAAGCCATGTGGGGTACACAGTAAACATGTGGAGGAAGGTGCTCTGGTCTGATGAGACCAAAATTGAAGTTTTTGGCCTAAATGCAAAACACTATGTGTGGCGGAAAACTAACACTGCACATCACCCTGAACACACCATCCCCACTGTGAAACATGGTGGTGGCAGCATCATGCTGTGGGCATGCTTTTCTTCAGCAGAGACAGGGAAGCTGGTCAGAGTTGATGGGTTGATGGATGGAGCCAAATACAGGGCAATCTTGGAAGAAAACCTGTTAGAGTCTGCAAAAGACTTGAGACTGGGGCGGAGGTTCACCTTCCAGCAGGACAACGACCCTAAACATACAGCCAGAGCTACAATGGAATGGTTTAGATCAAAGCATATTCATGTGTTAGAATGCCCCAGTCAAAGTCCTGACCTAAATCCAATTGCGAATCTCTGGCATGACTTGAAAATTGCTGTTCACAGACACTCTCCATCCAATCTGACTGAGCTTGAGCTATTTTGCGAAGAAGAATGGGCAAAAATTTCAGTCTCTAGATGTGCAAAGCTGGTAGAGACATACCCCAAAAGACTTGCAGCTGTAATTGCAGCGAAAAGTGGTTCTACAAAGTATTGACTCAGGGCGGCAGAATACTTTTGCACACCACACTTTTCAGTTTTTTATTTGTAATGAAATTTGAAAACCATGTATCACATAAAATCCCAATAAAATACATTTACGTTTGTGGTTGTAACGTGACAAAATGTGGAAAAGTTCAAGGCGTATGAAAACTTTTGCAAGCCACTGTATATGGTGATCAATAGGCTTTTGGCACAATGGCCTTCTTCAGTCATAGTATTGAGTATAGAAGTTGGGAGGTCCTGTTATAGTTGCACAAGACTCCATATGTTCACATGTATTGTGTTCATTTTTGGTCTGGATCTGGATCTGGATATAGGACGCTGAGAGCTCTAGGTAGAGCATCACTCAGCACTATGTCCACCAGGGACAATACTGGAAGTTGGACAATTGTATACTGGACAATTTTTACATTTATCAAGCCAATTAATCAAGCCAATTAACCTACAAACCTGTATGTCTTTGGAATGTGGGATGAAACCGAAGATCCTTGAGAAAACACACGCAGATCACGGGGAGAATGTACAAATTCCGTACAAACAGCGCCTGTAGTCGGGATCGAACCCGGGTTTCCAGTACTTCATTTTGCTGTAAGGCAGCAACTCTGCTGCTGCGCCACCATGACTGTTCGGTCACGGTCCGCCAGTGGTCACCCTATTGTAGGATTGAAAGAGTTTAGAGAAGATCTCTGGTGATTGGAATTTTCCAGTCTCAACTTTCTTCCCTTCCTAATACAAATTCATGGCGGTTTCGTATTAGAAATGCATTTTATTTTAAAGTAGGAGCAGGAGTAGGCCATTCAATATGCATTCATTCGACCCTTCAAGCCTGCACCGCCATTCAATATGAGCATGGCTGATCATCTGAAATCTATGCCCCGTTCCAGCTTTTTCCCCATATCCCTAGATTGCTTTAACCGTAAGAGATAAATCTATCTCTCTAGAAAACATCCAGTGAATTGGCCTTCACTGCTTTCTGTGGCAGACAATTCCACATCTCTTGGTGAAAAAATTGTTCCTCATCTCAGTCCTAAATGGCCTACCCCTTATTCTTAAACCGTGACGCCCTGGGTTTGGACTCCCCCGACATGGGGAACATTTTAAATGCATCCAGCCTGTTCAATCCTTTATTGTTACCTTTACCCTCTAGCAAAAATACTGATAAAATGTACCTTTTCAATTCATCTCCTCAGGTTTTCCACTATTAATATGCCAGGCTCTTACCGTAGGGTAATCCATGGTCCATTTACACATAAACAATAGACACAAAGAACTGCAGATGATCGTCCAGGACTCTCCTTTCTTCCAGCTTTCTTCTCCTCCACTACAATCACGACACAAAAAGTCTTCTATCCATGTTCTCCAGAGATGCTGCCTGACCCGCTGAGTTTGGCACTTTGTGCCATTTTTGTAAACCAGCACCTACAGTTCCTTGTCTCTCAATGTCCAAGTGTCTTTTAAATGGTACTAAACTAAGTGGCTTACAGGTCCCCGTTGTGATATTCCTGATCCCCTTTCCTCCCCTAACCCCCCCCCCCCCCCCCCCCACCCCTCTGCCGTTTGCCATTTCCCTCCCAACATCGAACATAGGTCTATGGCTTGTAATGCAGCAACCCTACAGGGTCCAAGGAGATAGCTGAATGCATAGCAAATTGGCTCCATGAAAGGAAGCAGAAGGTGATGGTGGAAGGTTGCTTCTGAGACAGGAGGCCTGTGACTAGTGGTGTGCCTCAGGGTACAGTGCTGGGCCTGTTAATGTTTGTCATCTGTATCAATGATTTGGATGAGAACTTACACGGCAAGAATAGCAAGTCAACTGATGACACATAGTGGATAGTTTTGCAGATCTTGATCGATTTGTCAGTTGGCCTGAGGAATGGTTGATGGAATTTAATGCAGAGAAATATCAGGTATTGCATTTTGGGAATTCTAACATGGGCAGGACCTACACAGTGAATGATAGGCCTCCGTGGAGTGTTGTAGTGAAGAGGGACCTAGGAGTGCAGGTGCATGGCTCCTTGAAGGTGGAGTCACAGGTAGATAGGGTGGTCAAAAAGGCTATTGGCACAATGGCCATCATTGGTCAGATTATTGATTATAGAAGTTGGGATGTCATGTTGAAGTTACATAAGACGTTGGTGAGGCTGCATTTAGTGTGTTGTGTTCCGTTCTGGGCACCATGTTATAGGAAAGATGTTGTCAAGCTTTATGAGAAGATTTATGAGAATGTTGCCAGTCCTCTGGTTTTGAGCTACAGGGAGACGTTGTGTAGGCTGGGGCACTATTCCCAGCACAGGATGTGTATAAAATCATGAGAGGTAAAGATCGGGTAGATGCACAGAGGCCCACGGGACTAGGTTCAAGGTGAAGGGGAAAAGATTCAATAGGATTCAGAGTAGTAATTTTTTGACACAAAAAGGTGGTGAGTGTATGTAACAAGGTGCCAGAGGAGGTAGTTGAAGGGACTATCCCATCACGTTAGAAACAGTTAGACAATAGACAATAGACAATAGGTGCAGGAGTAGGCCATTTGGCCCTTCGAGTCAGCAACACCATCCAATGTGATCATGGCTGATCATCTCCAATCAGTACCCCGTTCCTGCCTTCTCCCCGTATCCCCTGATTCTGATATTTTTAAGAGCCCTGTCTAGCTCTCTCTTGAAAGCATCCAAAGAACCTGCCTCCGCCGCCCTCTGAGGCAGAGAATTCCACAGACTCACCACTCTCTGTGAGAAAAAGTATTTCCTCGTCCCTATTCTAAATGGCTTACTCTTTATTCTTGAACTGTGGCCCCTGGTTCTGGACTCTCCCAACATTGGGAACAGGTTTCCTGCCCCCAGTGTGTCCAAGCCCTTAATAATCTTATATGTTTCAATGAGATCCCCTCTCATCATTCTAAACTCCAGAGTGTACAAGCCCAGCTGCTCCATTCTCGCAGCATATGACTGTCCCGCCATCCCGGGATTCAACCTTGCAAACCTACGCTGCACTCACTCAATAGCAAGAATGTCCTTCCTCAAATTAGAGGACCAAAACTACACACAATACTCCAGATGTGGTCTCACGAGGGCTCTGTACAACTGCAGAAGGACCACTTTGCTCATTTATTTGATTCCTCTTATTATAAAGGGTAACATGCCATTCGCTTTCCTCACTGCCTGCTGTACCTGTAGGCTTACTTTCAAAGACTGATGTACAAGGACCGCCAGATCCCGTTGTACTTCCCCTTTTCCCAACTTGACGCCATTTAGATAGTAAGCTGCTTCCTGTTTTGGCTACCAAAGTGGATAACCTCACATTTATCCACATTAAACTGCATCTGCCATGCATCTGCCCACTCCCCCAACCTGTCCAAGTCACCCTGCATTCTACATAAAAACATAGAAACATAGAAATGTATACACAGGTAACTTCCCGAAAGTTAACGTGTCTAAGACCAGGGACACAATAGACAATGGACAATAGGGCAGAAGGAGGCAATTCAAGCCATCACTGCCATTCATTGTGATCATGGCTGATCGTCCCCTATCAATAACCCGTGCTTGCCTTCACCCCGTATCCCTTGACTCCACCAGCCCCAAGAGCTCTATCTAACGCTCTCTTAAATCCATCCAGTGACTTGGCCTCCACTGCCCTCTATGGCAGGGAATTCCATAAATTCACAACTCTGGGTGAAAAAGTTTTTTCTCACCTCAGTCTTAAATGATCTTTATTCTAAGACTGTGGCCCCTGGTTCTGAACTCGCGCAACATTGGGAAAATGTTTCCTGCATCTAGCTTGGCCAGTCCTTTTATAATTTTATATGTTTCTATAAGATCCCCCCTCATCCTTCTAAACTCCAGTGAATACAAGCCTAGTCTTTCAATCTTTCCTCATATGACAGTCCCGCCATCCCAGGGATCAATCTCACTGCACTGCCTCAATTCTCATAGCATCCTCCTCACAGTTCACACTGCCACCCAGCTTAGTGTCATCTGCAAATTTGCTTATGTTACTTTGAATCCCTTTATCTAAGTAATTGATGTATATTGTAAATAGTTGCTGTACCAGCACCGAGCCTTGCGATACCCCACTAGTCACTGCCTGCCGTTCTGAAAGGGATCTGTTAATCCCTACTCTTTGTTTCCTGACTGCCAACCACTTCTCTATCCATGTCAGCACCCTACCCACCATAACATGTGCCCTAATTTTGCCCACTAATCTCCTATATGGCACCTTATCAAATGCATTCTGAAAGTCCAGGAAAACTATATCCACTGGCTCTCCCTTGTCCATTTTCCTAGTTACATCTTCCAAAAATTACAGAAGATTAGTCAAGCATGATTTCCCCTTCGTAAATCCATGCTGACTCGGACCGATCCTGTTACTGCTATCCAAATGTGTGGCTATCTCATCTTTTATAATTGACTCCAGCATCTTCCCCACCACGGTTGTCAGGCTAACTGGTCTATAATCCCCCACTTTCTCTATCCCGCCTTTCTTATAAAGTGGGATAACATTAGCTACCCTCCAATCCACAGGAACTGATCCTGAATCTACAGAACATTGGCCAATGTATCCACGATTTCTAGAGCAACTTCCTGGGATGCAGACCATCAGGTCCTGGGGATTTATCAGCCTTCAGTCCCATCAGTCTATCCAACACCATTTCCTGCCTAATGTGGATTTTCTTCAGTGTCTCTGCCACCCTAGATCCTCTGGCCACTACTATATCAGGAAGATTGTTTGTGGCCTCCTTAGTGCAGACAGATCCAAAGTAGCTGTTCAACTCATCAGCCATTTCCGTGTTCCCCATAATAAATACACTTTTTTTGGTCTTCAAGGGTCCAACTTTGGTCTTAACTAATTTTTTCCTCTTCACATATCAAATGAAGCTTTTACTGTCCTGCTTTATAATCTTCGCTAGCTTACCTTTGCACCTCATCATTTCTCCCCTTAGTGTCTTTTTGGTTATCTTCTGTTGTTCTTTAAACATTACCCAATCCTCTTGCTTCCCGCTCATCTTTGCTACGTTGTACTTCTTCGCTTTAATTTTTATACAGACGACCCTTGTCAGCCATGGTTGTCTCTTTCTCCCCTTGGAATCTTTCTTCCTCCTAGGAATGAACTGATCCTGCACCTTCTGTATTATTCCTAGAAACACCTGCCATTTCTGTACCATTGTCATCCCTGCTAGTGTATCTTTCCAGTCTAACGTTTAGACAGGTACATGGATAGGACAGGTTAGCGCAGGCAGGTAGTGTAGCTGGGAGATGTTGGCCGGTGTGGGCAAGTTGGGCCGAAGGGCCTGTTTCCACACTGTATCACACTATCACTAGAGCTGTGCTTCCCAAAGTTAACTGTCCTTATATATCAACCCTTCTTTGGTCATCTCCTACTTTGATTATCCATTCTCCTTCTAAATGGCCTTCCACTCACACAGCTCTACCATCCATACCCTACTTGGCTTATATCATTATTTTTATCATTGACCGGCCTTGCTGTGTGCTTCTTGGTACCCAATTAAAAATGATCACAATTGCAATAAATCCCCCAAGGGTGTGTTACTCTCAGAACTTTCTCTTCCACCCACTGAACATTTCCACAACTGTTGTTAACATTAACACTGTCATGAAGAAACTGTTTCTGATATAGTCTATTGCCTGATTACTGCAAGGTGAAGTAATGTGGTATTTGCCAATGGTAAATAGGTGGGTAGTGCAATTTTTAACATTTTATCTTTTTTTTTGCCTCTTATTAGAAGAGTACCAATTTGACCAAACTGTGAAGTCGCTTTACCTCCTTCAATAATTGTATTGGTAAGTATTTTTGTACATATTCTTTGAATTGGTGATAAAGCAGCTTGAAATCTCTTTAGTTTAGAGATAAATCATGGAAGCCAGCCCTTCGGCCCACCGAGTCGATTAATAACCAAGTCACACTAGATCTTTGTGATATTACTTTTGTATCCAGTCTTTACACATTAGGGGCACATTTTATGAAAGTTAATTACTATAAACCCGCACGTCTTTCGGATGAGGAATGAATCTGGAGAACCTGCCGGATACTCACACAGTCGCAGGCAGAACAAACAAACTCCACACCGACAGAACTCCACACAGTACAGGTGTCAAGGTTTGTGGGGATAAGGCAGGATAATGGTGTTAGTAGGGAGAGATAGATCAGCCATGATTGAATGGTGGAGTAGTCTCAGTAATCCCCACAATCCCATATCTATCAACCTCTAACTGAGCCTCAAGCTCATCTACTTTACTTATACTTCGCGCATTCATGTACTATATTTTTAATTCCTTACGCATCTTACTTTTCACATCGATCCCTATAACACTTTCCTATCTTTCAGGAAGATAGAACACTTATCTAACACTTATCTAACACTTGCCATACTTTCCTATCCCTTTGTGAGCTTCCTTTCCCGTTAATTCTGCGGGACATTAACCATCCCTGTACTCTCTTTCCCTTTAACTCCATCCTCGACTATCCCATTTGACACCAACATACCATTATCTTTTTTCGCTGCTGCTGTACCTGCATGCTTACTTCAGTGACTGATGTACAAGTACACCCAGATCCGGTTGCACCTCCCTTTTCCTTGCCTAACACCATTCAGATAATAATCTGCCTTCCTGTTCTTGCCACCAAAGTTGATAACCTCACATTTATCCACACTATACTGCATCTGCCATTCTTCTGCCCACTCACCCACCCTATCCAAATCACCCTGCAGCCTCATAGCATCCACCTCTCAGCTCACACTGCCACCCAGCTTTGTGTCATTCGCAAACTTGGAGATGTTACATTTAATTCCCTTGTCTAAATCATTAATATATATATTGTAAATAACTGTAAATCACTGAGCCTTGTGGCACCCCACTAATCTTCTTCTTCTTGTGTATGGCGTGCACAGCCTAAAGTTGTAGGACAACTTGTTCTATTTGATCTTACTTGATTGTGCACGCTGGGTTGATTTCATTTGTCGAAACAGGGCGGACCACGTGAAGGTTGCAATCTTCCACCCCACCCCACTAATCACTGCCTGCCATTCTGTAAAGGGCCCGTTAATAGTAAGATTAAATGAGATCTTACCAGTTTGAAGTTTGATCTTGATTTTTATGAGGAATTACGATGAGCGATTACGTGAAGAAGGCTGTCAGTCGTCATGCGCGTCATTCTTCAAAGCAGCGGTGTGGAATCACAGATAAAAGAAGTTGACCTAAAGATAGTAAGATTTGGAGAACTAGAACTACCAGATGACCTGATAATATGAGGGTTGGGAGCGGTGGGCACGTAATCGTTCATCGTAAGTCCTCATAAAATCAAGATCAAACTTCAAACTGGTAAGTTCTCATTTAATCTTACTATTTTACTTCGGAGTCACGTGAGTGACTACGTGAAGATTTCAAAGCTCTGTGATTTCACGCCGGTTTGAATCCAGGCTTCACACACTGAATGGATTGACTATGGGTGAGTGTAAAAATATTAATGCATTCAGACATAACATAGGTTAGGTAACAAAAACTGTTGCTTTAATGCAAAACAAAACGATAGTGACCCTGCTCAACCTAGGGGGAAACTATAAACAGAATTCAAAATGGTACTTGCAAACACCCCCGGTCCGGCAATGGGTTTATTATAAAACTGGCGGAACATCCTTTCATTGGCCCATCCTGCTGCCGCTAGGAAGCTGTCGAGGGGCACGTCCATAGCCCTTACTGCCGACGTTGATGCAGCCCTGGTGGAGTGAGATTTGCAAATGTCAGTATCTACTCCTGAAACTGCCAGTACCTCTTTTAACCATCTGGAAATGGTTTGTGTTGACACCCTACGGTGTGGCTTTTTGTGGCTGATTAGGACAGTCCTGGTGACTGTAATATACTGGTGCAAGTGAGCAACCACACATAGTCGTGGATCTTCGGGGCATGCCAGGAACTCAAGCCTGGGCCCTGGCACCCCGGCCCTGCGCTGTTTAACTAAATCATAAATGATGAAAGTTATGGTGTTGGCAGTGGTGTGCATGTTGTCGAGTCGCAGTTTGTGCAGAGTCTGGACTCGTTGCGCCACAATGAGCGCCATTAGCATGACCACCTTGAGGGTGAGCTTGTGTAAGGATAGTGTGGTGGCTGGGCCCCACTGACGGAGTAGTGTTACCACCACGCTAACATCCCATGTATCAGTATACCGTGGCCTGGGGGGTGTTGTGTTGTATATGCTCTTCATGTATCTGGTAATAAGGGGATGCTTTCCCACCGGGAAGGCCCCCGTGCCCCGTACTAAATATGAGGACAGTGCACTCCTGGCACTGTTGATGGCACTGTAGCCTAATTTCTGGTCATGATGTAAGGTGGACAGAAATTCCAGTATGTCCGTGATGCACACAGTGTCATATGTAATGTTGGATGCCCGGCAATATGTCTCCCACTTCTTGATGTGGGAGACGTACTGCTTTTGTGTGCTGTCCCTCCAGACTGCTGTAATTACATCCACCGTTCGATCAGCCAATCTGCGTCCCAGGAAAGGTCTCCTCAGAATCTGCAAACCAACAAATTGATTCGGTCATGTAACAGATGATGGCCCCCCATTACCGGGTGTACCCGCAGCTCCCTGCTGTTGGGGACAGCCATCACAGACTATGTCATGATTCCCATGACAAGTGGGAACCAAGATTGCGTAGGCCAATCTGGCACCACCAAAATGCCTGTGGCATTGTCTTGCTTTATTTTGACCAAGCATCGGCTGATGAGGCACAAAGGAGGGAAAACATACAAGAACATTCCTCTCCAATGCAGGTTGAACGCATCGACTGCTACTGCCCCTAGGTCTGGCTCCCATGAGACATATTTTGGTACCTGGTAACCTGGAGGCAAACAAGTCAATATCTGGCGTGCCATATTGGGCAACAATGACGGTGAACACGACATGATTTAACATCCATTCCGTGTTATCATTGAATTTCCATGGTTTAGTGTCCGGCACCATATTATATCTACCTGACAGGTAGATAGCCGTGGCCCAAATGTTCCTTGCAATGCACCAATGCCAAAGGAGGTTTGCCAATTTATCACATGATACAGATTTTATTCCACCCTTGTGATTGACATACGCCACTGCCGTGGTGTTGTCAATTTGTAGTTGATCATGCACATGATGCACGCTGCTGCAATAAGCCTTTAAGCCATAGAGTGCTCCCGACAACGCTAAGTAGTTGATGCCATATTGCTGTAGAATTCAGGGTTCCTGCACATTCCATCTGCCCCTGAAGCTGGAGCTGGTGTCTGTTGCCCCCCAGCCCAGGCCACTCGCATCGGTTTGTATTATTCCGATGGTCAACTTGAATTTTCTTCGAACAGTGATGTATATTGGTAGCCCACCAGTGTAATTCCGCAATGGTGTCCGGTGGTAAGTGCATATGTTTCCCGAATTGGCCTGCGTGAGATTTGAGGGCCCGTTCCTTTGCACATTGTAAATTTTGGTAGTGCAAAGGTCTAAAGTGTACTGCTGGAAAGGCTACCACAAGCTTGCCAATTATGCTTGCTACTTGTCTGATTGTTGGCTGCTGGTTAGCAATTAGCTTATTGCAGGCTTCCATCAAGTCTGATTGCTTGCCATCTGGCAGAGTCACCGACATTTGAATTGAGTTGATTGTAAACCCCAAGGGAATCAATTACCCTAATTGGAGTCAATTTGGATGGATTAAAAATCACAGCCTCTCAAACATGAGTTTGGTAGCTGAAACAGATGCTATTGCTGATTTCTTTGTGTCCCCAATTATTAGAATGTCATCCAAATAAGCCATCACGATGTGGTTCTGTGCTCGTAGCAGTCCCAGAATTGGTTTTAGTAATTTTGTAAAAAGTCTGTCCGCCCATTTGGCAACGCCTTTATTTGCCACATCTGCCCCATCCAGTTAAATTTCAAATATCTCCTGTGCTCCCTGTGTATTGGCATGGAGTAGTATGCATCTTTTAGATATATGCAAGCCACATAACATCCTTTGGAAACCAGCTGAATAGCTGTACCAAAGTTGTCCCTTTTAAAATGTTTATACTGCACATGGGAATTGAGTTCCGTCAAGTCTAGGATAATACGACTTCCTCCATCCTTCTTTTGCTTGGGAAAAATGTTCGATACAAATTGGTGTGATTCCTGGCGAGACCTCTGAATCACCCCTTTTTGTATGTAAGGCCTGAATTTCAGCTTGTATCTCAAATCGTTCCTGTTGTGGAAACACATATGTGTGATTTGGTAAATTTTGAGTGGGTGGTGACGAATCAAGAAGGAACTCAATTTTAAACCCCTGTACACTGTGCAGTATGAATGGGTCTGCTGTGATCCAATTCCATTCATTCACAAAATGTTGTAGCCTCCCCCCAACTTGTAAGTTAGAGGTGTGTAAATTGTCCCACAATTGTCTCCTACCTTGGGCGTTACTGCCTGTGTGGTCCTTGCCTCCGGCCTCCCGCCTTGGGACAGCTGGAGTCTGCCTCCTCTCCCTGACCCCTGAGGCTGGTTGCGCCTGGTGTGGAAGGCGGCATAGGTGTGGCCTCGTAGCGATGAGCCCCTGGGTGGAGTTAGGGCTCGGCTCATGAGGCGGAGAGTCTTGGCCTCGTCATCCAGCTCTTGGACCTGCTTCGGCAGGTCTGCCCCAAAGAGGTAGTTGGCCGGCTGTACATTGCTGGCCTTGCACAGCACCGCAAATTTCGGGTTGAGTGCCGGCCGTATTGCGCTCTTGCGCAGACAGTTTATCTCATACAGAGCATTACAGAGGAGCCCCACAGCGTCCTGCTGTGTCTCCGTCAGTGGCCCGCCATCGATGGACCTGGCAAAAGCCGTTATCCCTGAGGCCAGTAATTTTAGAATTTTCTGGAGTTTTACCTCCTGGGCTCTTACCCCTGCTCCAATATGGCCCCAGATGGCGTGGTTGACGGCCGGCACACTGAGGGAGGCACAGATGGCAGGTGTACTGTAGTGGCCGGTGGTCTCCTCCATAACCTGGTCCTTGAGCTGGTGCGAGGCCAGGTAGTTTATGGTGGTGGCCAGCTCTTCATCCAAAGGCTCTCCGGTTGGGGTAGGTATGGCGAACTTAGATGCCAATAGAGGCACTGTGGCCCCTCGTTCCCTAAGGTATTCCCCTGATGTGCCTCCCTGCTCTGAGTCAGGATACTGCTGACTCCGTGTACTCCCCTCTACAGAGGGGGAGACACATCACAGCCCTATGGTGCTGCTAGCGCGGGCTCCCGTGGAGACCCGGGCTGATACTGCTCCCTCTTCTGGAGCAGATCAGTCTGGAGGCACCCCTCCAACAGGTGCTCCATCTGGGAAAGGCACCCGCAGATGCTTCCCAGTGTGGGAGGTGATTCCTCCGGCCCAGACACATCTGGGCAGACTTGTGGGTGGCTTTGTGCCCCGGCGGAACTGCCACGGTGCTCTCCTGTAGCACTAAGTCTGCTGCTGCTGGTTCCAACACCGGCGGCCTGGAAGGTGACTCGGACAGCCGTCCACTACCCGCAGCACCGAGGTCTTCCGTAGCCGGCTTCGCAGACCGTCTCCGCACCTTCAACATGGTAGGTTTGTTCTGTTGGTAGAAAGCTAACAACTGAACCTGCCAAACAACGACCGTAAGTAACTTTTTAAAAAACACTTACCTCCGTTTTTAAAACTTACCGCTGGAGAGACGCAACGCGCCTGCAAGTCAGTCGTTGGCGCATGCTTCAGACGTAATGACGCGCATGACAACTGACGGCCTTCTTCACGTAGTCACTCATGTGACTCCGAAGTAAAATTCCTCTTCTTTGCTTCCAGTGTGCCAACCAGTTCTCTATCCATGTCAATACCATACCCACAATACCATGTGCTCAAATTTTGGATACTAATCTCTTGTTTCTCTATTTTTGCACACTAATCTCTTGTTGCTGTGAGGAAAAAAATGTTGTTTCACTCAGAGAATGCATTCACTGGGAAAACAGTGGAAGAGATACTCTCCATCTATAAGAAGTGATAGGATAAGCACTTGTATCACCGAAGCATAGTTAACCATTGAGAAAGTGCTGATAAACAGGATTAATGTGGACATGGACTCAATAGTTTGAACTTTTTTACGCTATGTGACCTTTGTCCCTTTAATTGCCCATTTCTTTATGGCCCAATTCCATTCTTGCCCCTGCTCTTTTCACCAGAAATTAGAATGAAAAGTGAAGCATCAAATTTAGAGATATAGTTGTAGTCATAGGGCACGGAAACAGGAATTCGGCCCAACTTGACCATGCCGACATAGATGCCCAATCTGCGCTGGTACCACCTGCCCACATTTGGCCCATAACTCTCCAATCCTTTCCTGTCCATGTACCGGTCCAAGAATCTTTCACATATTGTTACAGTACTTGCCTCAACTACCTGTGGCAGCTCATCCCTTATACTCACCACCCTCTGAGTAAAAAAGATGCCACTCAGGTTTTCCTATTAAATTTTACACCTCTCACTTTAAACCTACGTCCTCTGTTTCTAGATTTCCTTACTCTGGGTAAAAGACTGTGCATTAATTCCATCCCCATGATGTTATATCCCTTTATAAGATCCTCTCTCAGTCTTCTATGATTCAATGAATAAAGGAATGGCAACTTCCTCATAAATATTCTCCCCATTCCTGCCATCTTAATGAGGTCCTCCCTAGAGCAGGGAGACAAAACCAGTTCACAATACTCCGAATGTGGCTTCACAAATGTTTTCTACAACTGTAACATAATATCTCATCTTGCCACCTTGACTGACAAAGGCTAATGTACCAAAAACCTTCTTCACCACACTATTTACCAGTGGCACCAGTTGCCTGCACTCCCGGGTCCCTCTGCTCTACAACACTCCCCAGAGCCCGAACATTCACTGTGAATGTCCTGCCCATGTTAGTCCATCACCTCGCACCCCTCTGTAATAAACTCAATTAACCATTTCTCAGCCCACCTGCCCAACTGATCAAGGTCCTGTTGTCATTTTTGATAATCATCTTCACTATCTATGATATCACCCACTTAAGTCTCATCATATGTTTCTGTTTGAGGACTATACGTGTCATGCCAGTATGTGTCCTGAATTCTGGATGAAATAACGAAGACGCTGTCTTTGTAATCTTCCAGCTAAACTGTGGATAAAAATTACAAAAGGAGCCTAGTCAGTGCATACATTTTGAGAAGACATTATGAAAGGAAAGAAATTCGACAATGAATTGACCAGAAAATCTTGAACAAGATGACAACAAGCAAAAACAATGCTGCTGTTAATAATGGGGGGATCAGTGTGGCATCAAATGCAACTGTATCCAGAGAGGTGGAGAGTGAGGTGGAGAAAGAGAGGGTGAGAGAGAAGAGAAAGAAAGAGAGACTGAGAAGGAGAAAAGGAAGGAGAGAGGGCAAAGAGGGAAGAGTGCAGACAGAGAGAATGGAGAGAAGAGTGAGAGAAGAGAAAGAGAGCAAACAGAGAGATGGGAGAGCGAGAGAGAAGAGAGAGATGAGAGAGAAGAGAAAGAGAAGGGAGAGAGACACGAGAGAGAGAGATGAGAGAGAGACACATGAGTGAGACGAGAGATGAGAGAGAGAGAAGAGAGAGACACACACAAGTGAGACGAGAGAGAAGAGAGAGGAGAGAGAGAGAGAGAGAGGGATGACATTCAAGCTAAACCATGAGTAGCAACAACTGAAAGCCAAGAGAGACAGATTCTCTCAAAGAAAAGAACATAGAGTATGGAATGGAATACTTTATTGTCATGTGACAAGGCACAGTGAAATTCTTTACCAAAGTGTACAAATCTGAATCTCAGGCTCCTCCTCCTCCTTTTTCCTTTCTTCTCCCACCTCCCATCAGTCTAAAGAAGGGTTTTGGCCCGAAACGTTGCCTATCTCCTTCGCTCCTTAGATGCTGCTGCAGCCGCTGAGTTTCTCCAGCCTTTTGTGTACCCTCGATTTTCCAGCATCTGCAGTTCCTTCTTTAACATTTTATACAAATCTGAAGAAGTGTCTCGACCCGAAGCACCACCCATTCGTTCCCTGCAGAAATGCTGCCTGGCCTGCTGAGTTATTCCAGCATTTTGTGTCTACCTTCAATATATACAAATCGCAGCCACCTATGGCTCTGACAAATTTACAAAGTACACCGGCTTCCCCTTTTATTCTCCATCTCCCCCCCCCACAGCGGTTCCCCCACACTGGCTCCCCATTGTCCTTGCTCCCCCCTCCTCCCCAATTGTCCGTAGTTCTTCCCCCACTGCCCTAACGGCGATCACCCCATGGGAGAAAATATAGTATATAGAACGTATATACTATATTATATATATTCTATATAGTATATAGAACAAGACAGCACAGAAATAGACTCCTCAAGCCCCAATGTCTTTGCCGAACTTGATGCCAATCTAAAGTAGTCTATTCTATCATCTCTTGTTTGCAGATGCTCCTCAGCCACGAGATCACGACAGTAGACAACCGATACTCCACAGTGTTCTGTGTTGCCAGCATTTTCTGGATACAGTGTATTGTGTTTTGTGTTTTTGCATCCCATCATGTCTACAAACTGCCCATCTGTGTCTTCTGCTTCTGGTGAAAGGAGGAAGCGGACGACAATTCCTCTTAAGATGAAACTCAAGATAATTGCCCAGCGTGAACGTGGCAAGCCAGTAAAGGACATCGCACGTGAGTTAGGAATTCCGCAATCGACGATCTCGACCATCTTCAAGAATAAGAATCGAATCAGAGATGCAGTGAAATCGGCAGCATCGGTTGAACGTTTGCCATCGACGATCTCGAGCAGCTTCAAGGACAAGAAACAAATCAGATATGCCGTGAAATCATCAGCATCGGTTAAACAATCGCCATCGAAATCCATGGTCACCAGGAAGAAAACAGCTCGGCCGATTGATGATATGGAGAGCTTACTTGTCACGTGGATGAAAGACCAGATACAGAAGGACAAACCGCTTAGCCTATCGATGATCCAGGCTATGGCAAGAAGTTTTTTCGATACACTAAAAGAAAATTCTGATGATCCTACATATACGCAAGTGTTTACACCAAGTCTTGGATGGTTCCAACGTTTCAAAAGGCGTCATGATTTTCATAATGTGAAGGTCAGCGGTGAGGCAGCGTGTGTCAATACTGAAGCTGCGCAAGCTTTTAAGGAAGAGCTACATAGGATAATTGTGGATGAGAAATATTTGCCAGAACAAATATTTAATGTTGATGAAACATGCTTGTTCTGGAAGCGTATGCCAGAGCGCACATACATTCATCAAGAGTCCAAGATAATGCCAGGATTCAAGGCATACAAAGACCGTGTAACGCTGCTTTTGGGTGGAAATGTCGCAGGGTTCAAATTAAAGCCTTTACTAATCTACCTCTTGGAGAACCCTAGAGCATTGAAGAATGTGAGCAAGCAAACGCTTCCCGTTCATTATCGCCATAACAAGAAAGCCTGGATGACATTAGCTTTGTTTGCCGACTGGTTTCTAAACTGTTTTATTCCGGAGGCAAGAGAATATTGTAGGCAAAACAACATCCCATTCAGAATTCTTCTGATCTTGGATAATGCTCCAGGCCATCCGCAGTTTATCGGCAACATGCATCCCGATGTAAAGGTTGTGTATTTGCCACCGAGCATAACCACACTCTTGCAACCAATGGATCGGGGCGTAATAGCTACGTTCAAAGCCTACTATTTAGGCCAAACGTTTGCGCAGGCGGTTCGAGCAACTGAATCTGGCCGAACACTCCGAGACTTTTGGAATGGTTTTAACATTCTAAATGCTATCCGGAACATCACTGCAGCATGGAAAGATGTCACACAGCAATGCATGAAGGGCGTTTGGAAGAAACTTATGAAGACATATGTGGACACATTCAAAGGTTTTAACAAAGATTCTACTATTGACAGCATAGTAAGAAACAAGATATTGGTGCTTGGGAACCGGCTAGAATTGGACATTGATGAAGAAGATATTCATGAGCTTGTTGGCATTGAGGCTGAAGAACTTTCCAATGAGGAGCTGATCGAACTGGAGGAAGAAAGAAGAAAAGAAGCTGAGGCAGAGGAAGAAGAAGTTATACCCGAGGCACCAAAAACATTCACAACAAAGACACTGGCGGAGGCGTTTGCTGCTATCAGCAGTGGCGTACGGATGTTGGAAGAAATGGACGTCAATTACGAGAGATTCGCAAAAACTGACAGGCAGATACAGGATGCTCTTGCCTGCTATTGGGAAATACATAATGAAAAGAAAAAAGAATAAATAAACTCTATAGTCAAAACTTGATATCTTCCTGAAGAACACTATGCCCGCTAAACAATCAACAAGTGCTGATGCCCCAGTGTCTTCACCCACTATTCTCCAGCCTTATCAGAAGAGCGAGAATGTTTGGTAGGTTAGGTGTATTAAATGCATATTCAACTTACAATATTTTTTATTTATGATGGGTTTAGCGGAACGTAACCCCATCATAAGTTGAGTATCACCTGTGCTTCTTACCACGGTCTTCTCTCCTTCTCCCTGCTGCCATCCAGCTGAAGATAAATAAACTTTACAGCGCACACAGCCATACTCAGGAGCAGCTTCTTACTCCCAATATCAGGCTTCTGAATGGTCCTTCCATAAGCTGTATCCATTTTAATATATTTAACGAATGAAATAGATTTCAAGTTATGTATTACTCTGTTATGGCCAAATCCAGGTTAATGTGTGAACAGGGTAACAAAGCCTGTATTAAAACCACTCAATTTCCAGCTATGATGCAACAAGGCTGGATGCTTCAGACAATATATTGGGTGACAATGCTGAGAATTATATTCTGTACCCTGTCTCTTCCCCTTTTTTATACCTATTGTACTTACGTTTTGCTTGATTGTACACATGAATAGTATTTTCTGATTTAATTGGGTTACATGCAAAAGAAAGCTTTTTCACTGTATCTCGGCAAAGACATGACAATAATAAACTTAAACCAAAGCAAAAGGTCAGAGTCTTTCATGAGAAACTGCAGAGAAGATGCAATACTTACCGCAGGGGTCGGTGCTGGTGCCGCTACACTTCATGTTGTATATTAATGGTTTGGATAAGGGGTTTTAATGCTTTGTGGCCAATTTTGCGGATGATACGAAAATAGGTGGAGGGGTAGGCAGTGTAAAGAAAACAGGGACTCTGCAGAAGGACTTGGATAGGTTGGGAGAGTGGGCAGAGAAGTGGCAGATGGAATATAGTTTAGCAAAGTGTGGAGTCATGCATTTTGTTAGTAGGAATAAAGGTGTAAACTATTTTCTAAATGGGGAGAGAATCCAGAAATTGGTGCAAAGAGAGTTGGGAGTGCTAGTGCAGGATTACCAAAAAGTTTATCAGCACGTCGAAACAGAGAGCAAACTCGATGCTAGGATTTATTTCAAGAGGGCTTGTGCACAAAAACAGGGATGTCATGCTGAGGCTCTATAAGGCACTGGTAAGGCCGCATTTTGAATATAGTGAGCTATTTTGGGCACCATATCTGCGTAAGGATGTGTTGGCTCACGAGAGGGTCCAGAGGAGATTTAAAAGAATGATCCCTGGAATTAGTAGGTTTGGCAGCACTGGGCTTGTACTCGCTGGAGTTTAGACGAATGAGGGAAACCTCATTGAATCATGCAGAATAGTGAAAGTCTTGAAATGAGTGGATGTGGAGACGATGTTTCCATTAGTGGGTGAGTCTAGGACTAGAGGTCATAGCCTTAGAATTAAAGGGCATTCTTTAACAAAGGAGACAATAACAAATGTATTTAATCAGATGGTGGTAAATCTGTGGAATTCTTTGCCACAGAAGGCTGTAGAAGCTGTCAGTGGATATTTGTAAGGCAGAGATAGATAGATTTTTGATTAGTACGGGTCATGGGTTATGGGGAGAAGGCAGAAGAATGGGGTGAGGAGGGAGAGAAAGATAAGCCATGATTGAATGTTGGAGTAGACTTGATGGGCCAGATGGCCTAATTCTGCTCCTATCACCTGTGAACGTATGAATACACACATGCACAGATATCTATATATATTTATCATACATATTTATGAAAGGCCTGTTCTATTCCTATCACATGACATTTAGGCCTTATCACCTTGTCCTTCCTTCCCTTCTCTTCCAGTCATCCAGGGACCCCAACATCTTTCTAGGTCTGATAACGATTCACCTGTACTTCTTCCAATGTGATGTGCTGCATTTGGTTTAATGAACAATGTAAACACTTTCAGTGTTCACAGTTTCGGCAACATCTCCTGGACCACCCAGGCACACCAATGCCTCTACTTCCTTAGAAGGTTTAGGAAGTACAGTATATCCCCAACAGCTTTCACCAACCTACACATGTGGCATAGAAAGCATTTTAAGTTAGTTAAGAGATACAGCATGAAAACAGGCCCTTCGGCCCACCGGTTCCTGCTGACCACTTAACTCTCCGCACACTAGCACTATCCGACACACACTAATGATAATTGACAATTTACAAAAGCCAATTAGCCTTCAAACCTGCACACTTTGGAGTGTGCCAGGGAACCGGAGCACCCGGACAAAACCCACGTGGCCACGGGGAGAACGTACAAACTCCGTACAGACAGCACTCATAGTCGGGATTGATCAGGATAGCAACTCTACCACTGCACCACTGAACCACCCTGGATAGGAAAAGCTTGGAGGGATAGGGGCCAAAAGCAGGAAAATGGGGTTCATTTAGATGGCGAATCTTGGTCTGCATGGGCAAGATGGGCTGAAGGGCCTGGTTTCCTGTTGTACAACTCCATGACTGCTATGTTGCTTGATTCTAAGCAGTGAGGTTTTAAATTTCACAAAATAAATCTATATTCTCCTTTTCATTTCTTTCCAACATCTCCCAGTCTAGAATCAAGACCAAATGCTAAACTGCAGTTTCAGGTAAATACAAGCCCAGAAAAAAAATGAAAAAGGTGATCAAAAGAAAGTGACCTGAAATTCTTCACTTTGAGATTGAGAACAAAGCAGATGTGTTAACAATAAACTCTCACCCCCAGAGTCTGATCACTGAAGGCATGTTTCAAAAGGGTGGGCAAGATAGAACTAGAGATCTTGTCGGCTGATTAAGCCTTTAATGAAAACATTTTTTTCGGACATAAATTTATTTTATTTTAATTTAGTTAGAGTCATAGGGTCCTAGAGTCATAGGGTCATAAGAGTCCTAGGGTAATACAGTGTAGAAACAGGCCCTTCGGCCCTACTTGCCCACAACGGCCAACAATGTCCCTGCTACCCTAGTCCCACTTGCCTGCAGTTGATCCATTACCCTCCAAATCTGTCCTATCCACGTACCTGTCCAACTGTTTCTTAAATGATGGAATGGTCTCAGCCTCAACTGCCTCCTCGTGCAGCTTGTTGCATACACCGACCACCCTCTGTGTGAAAAGTTTACCCCCTCGGATTCCTATTAACTCTTTTCCCGTTGAACCTATGTGCTCTGGTCCTCGATTCCCCAACTCTGGGTAAAAGACTGTGCATCTATCTGATCTATTTCTCTCACGATTTTTCACTGTACCTCGGGAAAGGCATTACCTCTATAGGATCTCCCCTTATCCTCCTGCACTCCATGGAATAGAGACCCAACCTACTCAACATCTCCCTATAGATCACACCCTCTTGTCCAGGCAATATCCTCGTAAATCTTTTCTAAACCCTTTCCAGATTAACAATATTTTTCCTATAAAATGGTGCCCAGAACTGAACCCAATATTCCAAATGCGGTCTCACCATTGTCCTATACAATTGCAACATGCTGACTGTCCCATACCTGCCAACATTTGGGAATGAAAAATCTTAATCTGAGTGGAGGTTGACGGAGTGGGGTCCAGGGGCCCGCCTTAGCCCCTGGATTTTATGGGGGGTTTTAAGTAGTTTGCTGATATCGCAATATATTCAGAGCTGCCAGGTTTTATCAGAGTATTTCAGTATTCTAGTACCTGCAAATCAGTATCTTGCTGAGGAAATCAGTATTTTTACGTGCCATTTTGTTAAATGTTTCTGTACAGGTAATAGTTTATTGTGTACTCTGACTCTGTCTCTGTTTCTGTCTCTGTCTCTGTCTCTGTCTCTTTCTCCCTCTCCCTCCCTCCCTCTCTCCCTCTCTCCCCTCCCCCTCTCGCTCTCTCTCGGTATGCTTGTTCCATTTGTTTCGCACTCCGAACGGCGCGTTCGGCGAGTCCATTGGATCTGTGTTGGGTCCACTGTTGTTTGTCATTTACATCAATGATCTGGATGACGGGGTGGAAAATTGGATAAGTAAGTATGCAGATGATACTAAGATAGGTGGTGTTATGGATAATGAAGTAGATTTTCAAAGTCTACAGAGAGATTTGGGCCATTTGGAAAAGTGGGCTGAAAGATGGCAGATGGAGTTTAATGCTGATAAGTAGAAGTGCTACATCTTGGCAGGACAAATCAAAATAGGACGTACATGGTAAATGGTAGGGAATTGAGGAATGCTAATGTTAAAATTGTACAAGGCATTGGTAAGACCAATTCTGGAGTATGGTGTACAATTTTGGTCGCCTAGTTATAGGAAGGATGTCAACAAAATAGAGAGAGTACAGAGGAGATTTACTAGAATGTTGCCAGGGTTCCAGCAACTATGTTACAGAGAAAGGTTGAACAAGTTAGGTCTTTATTCTTTGGAGCGCAGAAGGTTAAGGGGGGACTTGATTGAGGTCTTTAAAATGATGAAAGGGATAGACAGATTTGACGTGGATACGTTTTTTCCCATTGAGGGTAGGGAAGATTCAAACAAGAGGGCATGACATGAGAATTAAGGGACAGAGGTTTCGGGGTAACGTGAGGGGGAACTTCTTTACTCAGAGGGTGGTGGCTGTGTGGAATGAGCTTCCAGCAGAAGTGGTGGAGGCAGGATCGATTTTAACATTTAAAAGTAAAGTGGATAGGTATATGGACGTGAAGGGAATGGAGGGGTATGGTCTGAGTGCAGGTAGATGGGACTAGGGGAAAACAAATGGTCGGCACGGACTGGAAGGGCCGAGAGGGCCTGTTTCCGTGCTGTAATTGTTATATGGTTATATGTTATATGGTTATATTGGACTGCGGGAACTCGGGACTGCTGTCAAAGTGTTGAAAGTCCCATCATTTAGCAAAGTTTTTAAAAGCTTCGCTGGTGAACTGCCTGCCGTTGTCAGACTGAATACGTGCAGGGGAGCCATGCACGGAGAGGTGCCGTTGCAGCTTCTCAATCACTGCCTCCGAGGAAGTGGTTTGCAGTATGTCTATCTCGAACCAGCCCGAGTAAGAGTCAACAAGAACCAGATAGTGCATCCCGTGCCATTCAAAGATGTCGGTGGCTAACGAGGACCATGGGAGAGGAGGGACTGGTTGCGGCAGTAGATGCTGCTTCAGCTGATGTGGCATCAGGCTGTTGCAAACAGCGCACATTTTGGTTCTTTCACGTGTGTATTTGGTCATCCCGGGCAAGTAAAACATGCTTTGCACTCTTTGGACAGTTGTGAATAGCAGAGCTGTTATCTGCACTGTCTGAGCACAGCGTGGGGAACAGCAACTCAGGCTCTTGAGAGTCAGTATCAGTGAACTCCTATTGAAGCAGGGGTAAGCTTGTCCTTGAAGCACTTGTAGTCGAACAGGAATGACAACATCGAGCAAAGTGGTTTAATCTCTTACAGATATTGCAGGCTTTTCCGTAAGCAACACAGAACTGACGACCCTTCGCATGAAAATAGTTACAATTCTGACAGTGAGGTAGCAGGCACATTAGAGGTTTTGCGAGAGGAGAAATCTGTAAGATTAATGCAATGTTGCTGGCGAGGACTGGGAAGGAGACACGATCAGCATGGGGAGAGGTAATCTCTGAAATACGGCATGAGTGGATAGCCTGGTCAAGGGTCAACTCAGTGTTGCGAAGCGGCTCAGGTCTCAGCTTGCTATCATTCATGCCCCCTACTAGCTTGTCCCGAACAAGTTCATCCCGTAACTCACCAAAGCGACAGTGCGCAGCCATGAGTTTCAGGCACTGATAAATTGTTCAATAGGCTCATCGACCTGCTGTAAACGAGCTATTGCATGCTAGCCAATCATGTGCTTGTTAGTAGTAGCCCAGCCTAATACGTGCTTTATAATATTAACAACTCGTGTAGCAGCTTGGAGCTGTAAGATACTGCAGATCCTATGCTGCTACATTTACTGCCTAACGTAGGCGAGTTCTTAATATTATAAAGCACATATTAGGCGGGCCTACTACTAACAAGCAATATGATTGGCAAGCATGCAATAGCCTTCTGGTCTCCAATTGGAGGGGTGGGTTCGAATCCCACTTCTGACACCATGTAATAAGTGACCCGAACACACGTTAAGATACAACACATTTTTATTAAAGCACTTACAGCATAGGATCTGCAGCACATTACAGCTCCGAGCTGCTACATCTACTGCCTGACGTCGGCGGGTTCTTAATATTATAAAGCACGTATATGGCGGGGCTACTGCTAACAAGCAGTATGATTGGCTAGCATGCAATAACCAATCTACATCCACTATTAATCCTGAAAGGTCACACTCTCTCTCTAGTTACCCTTTCCCTACTAATATATTGATAAAATCTTTTGAGATTGTCTTTTATGCTACCCGTCAGAGCTATCTCCTGTCCCCTTTTTGCCCTTCTGATCTTTTTTAGTTTGCTTCTTAGTTCCCAAAACTCCTCCAGGAATGCACTTGTCCCAGCTGTCTATACCTGTCCCATGCATCCTTCTTGTTTTTGACTAAATTTGCCAAAATTTCCATCTTCAGCCATGCTTCCATACGTCTCAATTTACCTCGTCAGCCAAGCTTCCTTCTGCCTGTTTTGCCTTTCACACTAACGCGGATGTACACATCCTGAACTTCCTTCATTACACTTTAAGAAAAACATCCCAATTGGCCGATCTTCGTTTCCCATCAAATAACCTGCTCCAGTCAACTTGAGTGAGACCTTCTCTCATACTCTCAAAGTTGGCCTTTTAACACGTTGACCCTCTCTGTCCCAATCCATAACTATCTTAAACCTAATTGAACTGTGGTCACTTATCCCAAAAGGCTCCTCCACATACACTTCACTAACTTGCCCATCCCAATTTCCGAATACTAGATTCAGCGTTGCCCTCTCACGTGTTGGGGCCGCCACATACTGTTTAAGAAAACTCTCCTGAACACTTTTGAGGAATTGCATCCCATCTAAACCCTTCACGCTATGATTTTCCCAGTATATATTGGGTAAGTTGAAATCCCCTACTACAAAAACCTTATTTGACCTGCAGCTGTCTGCAATCTCCCGGCACATTTGCACTTCTAATTCCCGTTGACTATTCGGGGGCCTGTAGTACACCCCCAACAAGGTGATGATCCCTTTCTTATTCCTCAGCTCCACCCGTATAAACACACTAGACGGACCATTCGTAATGTCACATGACAACGTGTCATCCTCCTTAACCAACAATGCAACTTCCCCTCCTATTTTTCCCTCACCCCTTTCTCTCCTGAACCTCCTGTACCCGGAATATTGAGCTGCCAGTTCTGCCCCTCCCTTAACCAGGGTCCTGTCTTGGCTACAACATCCCAGAAGCTCGTACCTATCCACGCCCTAAGCTTATGTTTGTGTGAATTGTGTTAATGGTGTGTCTTGTTTTTTTTTTCTTGTTGTATGACTGCAGAAATCATATTTCATTTGAGGTTCAAATGACAATAATATAATATTGACTGGCCTTGAGGGAGACACCAGGAATATTGCCCAAACTGAAATCATATTGCCCGAGTCGAAGACGAGGGCAATATGATTTCAGTGCGGGCAATATTCCTGGTGTCTCCCGAAAGAAGCCAGTCAATATTATAATCATTACCTATCCGCACGTAAATTAAAATAATTCCGTCGTCGTCAAGAGACGCGAATCTCGCACTGCTGGAGGCTGCCATGTTTGTTTAGATGCCGTGACCTGATTCTTCGCGATTGGCCGCCGCTCCCCTTTAGCAACAGGCGCTGATTGGCCTCACCGTGTGAGATTCCTCTGATTGGCCGCCGCTCGCTTAGCAACAGGCGCTGATTGGCCTCCCCGTGAAGCTGGATAAATCCTCTGATTGGCCGCCGCTCCCTTTAGCAACAGGCGCTGATTGGCCTCACCGTGTGAGATTCCTCTGATTGGCCGCAGCTCGCTTAGCAACAGGCGCTGATTGGCCTCCCGTGAAGCTGGATAAATCCTCTGATTGGCCGCCGCTCCCCTTTAGCAAAAGTCAATGGCGAAAACCGGAAGAAGAAAAATATCAAGTAATATTGCCCGCCGGAAACTGCGCGTTTTTGGACCTGTCAAAATACCAACTAATATTGCCCGGTAAAACTACCTCGTATAGGTAATAATAATAATAGAATATTGACTGGCCTTGAGGGGGATACGACATATATTGCCTGAAGTAGATTCATATTGCCCGAGTCGAAGACGAGGGCAATATGGATCTAGTGAGGGCAATATATGTCGTATCCCCGAAAGAGGACAGTCAATATTGTTATTATTACCCATATCAGACATCTAGAGGAAAATCTCAACATCTCAGCTCGGCGGACTTCCACGTAAAATTTAGCCAAAATGGACGCCAAAGTCTTCCTGTCTGCCGTTTGAATATCGACATCTAGACCCTTCTCCATCAAATATTCCTTGAATATTGTTACTGCTTGTTTCGTTGCCTTCTTCGTGTTCTGCGCGTCTTTGTTTTGTAAAATCTCGTCAAATTGCTGTTCGTCAAAAGTCGCGAACCTCTTCTCGCAGGAGGCTGCCATTTTGCTTGTTTTGTCGAGAACAAATTCTAAATTTCCCACGCAGCGCCACATTGCCAAGTTCCCGGATGTGAGACCAGGGGAATATAAGACTATATTTACCGCTGTTTTAACACGTAAAGTCCATAGGCGTTCGCAAGAAAGGGGAATACAAGAAAATATTCCCCTGTTAACCCTGCTGGCACTCAAAACGAAGGGAATACAATTTTGTAAAAGCATAGCTCAGATGTGTGATATGGGTAATAATAAACGATATTGTATTGTATTGTATCTGCCTTACCCGTCAAACCCGTTGCATTTAAATACATGCAGTTTAAACCAACCCTCCTTCCTCTTTTTGCCTATTCTGTCCAATAACCTATCCCACATCACCCTCCATACCAACTTCTGGCCTCTCCTGTGCCTCTGTCCTGCACGTGATCCTATCCCCCTGCCAATCTAGTTTAAACTCTCCCGTAGCATTACAAAACCGCCCCGCTAGGATGTTGGTCCCCCTCCAGTTTAGGTGCAACCCATACTTTTTATACAAGTCACCCCTGCCATGGAAGTGATCCCAATGATCCAGTAATCCATATCCCTGCCCCATGCACCAACTCCTCAGACATACATTCATATTCTCTATCTTCCTATTTTTACCTTCACCAGCACAAGGTACTGGAAACAATCCTGAGATCACTACGCTGCAGGTCCTGCTTTTCAGTCTTCTGCCCAATTCCATAAAATGTTGTTGTAGAACCTCCTTCCTCTTCTGACGTTTATCATTTGGCCAACATGCACAACAACCTCCGGCTGCCACCCCTCACTCTTGAGGAAGTCGTGCAGCATCCTGGACCCTGGCACCAGGGAGGCAACACACCATCCTGGAGTACCACCTGTTACCGCAGAATCTCCTATCGCACCTCTAACGATGCAGTCTCCCACCACTACGACTCTGCCTGACGTCACTCTTCCCCGTTGAGCCTCAGCACCAGTGTTGCCTGATAACAGCTGGGATGAAGCTGTCCCTGAAATGGGAGGTGCGCGTTTTCACACTACTGTACCTTTTGCCTGATTGGAGAGCGGAGGAGGGAGTGGCCAGAATCACCTTTGTTTCAGGTTTCCTTTCAATCTCATGGACACTTACTTCATGCTGTTGAATTCAGCCAAGCTTCGTGAAAAGGAGGAAGCCATTGCTGTTCTTAACCTTGTCGTTCTACATGCCTTACATTTGCCTGTATTAAACCACTTAATTTCCAGCTGCACCTTTAAGCAGCAAATCAATCAATTAAAACATCTCTAACATCTTCAAATTTCCAATACATTCTTCCTAACCAGGGCTGAACAGTGGCGCAGCGGTAGAGTTGCTGCCTTAAAGCACCAGATAACAGAGCCAGACTTGTTTGTACGGAGTTTGTAGCTTCTCCCCATGACCTGCGTGGGTTTTCTCCAGGATAGAATGCCGTACAGACAGCACCCTTGGGTGGGATCGTACCCAGGTCTCGAGCGCTGTTCCCTGTAAGGCTGTAGCTCTACCACTGCGCCACCGCTCCGTGAGCGAGTACGATAGTCAGGTTCAACTTGAACACTGACACACCTCTTACAGGTAGAGTTTGATCTGCAGGTGATGAGGTTTTGAGGAAACTGAAAATGACCTGCTAGTAAATCCCGGTATCTCCAAGAATATGAAACTGTTGCGTTTGGTCAAACATAACCTCCTGGTTTCCAGCAAATACGGGCTTGGTTAGGAGAATGAGAGCAACAAAGGCAAAAAGCAATGTATCTTGTGTATGTATATTGATAGTGTCAAGATTGTTTTGTTGTCATATGCCCCAGATAGAAAAATGCAGCAGCACAACAGAATATGTAAACGTTGTGCACTGGAAACAATCGTAATAAACGATAAAGTTCAGTGTGTGTGTAAATCCATATACTCACACATAGTACTCTGTTAATTATATAATACACACGAAATAAATATATTTGAGCATGTATATATATATATATTCACATACTCACACATACATATGCACACTCTTTATAAACCTCCCGAACCTTACTCACCCAGGAGAAAGCCGTCCTTCAGCCAATCCACTCACACGCTGGTCTGGCTGCTGCTGCTCTGCGACCTTCAAGGTAATTTACCACAAGAATAAAGTTATGTGTGTGTATATATACATATGCTCACACGTACATATATACATATATATATATATATATATATATATATATGACTGTATGGCAAATGACTGTGTGACACACACATACCTCCATATATATCTATCAATATTATTAAAAGTCTGACCTTGACAGCTTTTCGCTCACTGTGGTGTGATTTCCGAGAGAACGCCGCCATCTACGGCCGTCATTTTTGGCCAGCTCGCTCAGAGCCCCGCTCCGCCTTCCTGGGCCAGAGGATTTTTCCCATCAATGTAAAATCAGAGATATTAATGTGTTTTTTTTAATCCACCATTCTCTCTGCTGCCCCGGCTGGAGGGAGGGGGAGGGACTATAAAACCAGGAAGTGGTGTGCCTCACTCAGTATCTGCAAGATAGAGGAAGCCAGAGGGTCACGTCTCTCTGAGCTCTGAATAGCACTGAACACATGTCTACACAACTGTGAGTTCCCTTAATGTGGTTCTATAAATGCTTGCACAAAATGTCTATTGGTTCTAAAATGCTTGCAAAAAATGCCTATTGGTTCTAGAATCCTAGCAGAAAGTGTCTATTGGTTCTAAAATGCTTGCAGAAAGTGTCTATTGGTTCTAAAATGCTTGCAGAAAGTGTCTATTGGTTCTATAATGCTTGCAGAAACTATCTATTGGTTCTATAATGCTTGCAAAAAGTGCAGAAACTCTATTGGTTCTAAAAAAAAGTGCTTGCAAAATGCTTGCAGTGTCCTATTGGTTCTAAAAATGCTTGCAAAAGTGTCTATTGGAATGTGTCTATTAGTTCTAAAATGCTTGCAGATAGCGTCTATTGGGTCTAAAGTGCTTGCAGAAAGTGTCTCGATTGGTTCAAAAATGCTTGCAAAAAGTGTCTTTAGTTCTAAAATGCTTGCAAAAAGTGTCTATTCGTTCTAAAACACTTGCAGAATGTGTCTATTAGTTCTAAAATGCTTGCAGATAGCGGCTATTGGTTCCAAAATGCTTGCAGAAAGTGTCTCTATTGGTTCAAAGATGTTTGCAAAAAGTGTCTTTGGTTCTAAAATGCTTGCTAAAAGTGTCTCTATTGGTTATAAAATGCTTGCAAAAAGTCTCTATTGGTTCTATAATGCTTGCAGAAAGTCTCTATTGGTTCTAAAATGCTTGCAAAAAGTGTCTATTGGTTCTAAAATGCTTGCAAAAAGTGTCTATTGGTTCTAAAATGCTTGCAAAAAGTGTCTCTATTGGTTCTAAAATGCTTGCAGAAAGTGTCTATTGGTTCTAAAATGCTTGCAAAAAGTGGCAAAAAGTTCTATTCGTTCTAAAACGCTTGCAGAATGTGTCTATTAGTTCTAAAAATGCTTGCAGATAGCGCTATTGGGTTCTAAAATGCTTGCAGAAAGTGTCTCTATTGTTCAAAATGTTTGCAAAAAGTGTCTTAGTTCTAAAATGCTTGCTAAAAGTGTCTCTATTGTTTCTAAAAGGCTTGCAAAAAGTGTCTCTGTTGGTTCTAAAATGCTTGCAGAAAGTATTGGTTCTAAAATGCTTGCAAAAAGTGTGGTTCAAAATGCTTGCAAAAAGTGTCTATTGGTTCTAAAATGCTTGCAAAAAGTGTCTCTATTGGTTCTAAAATGCTTGCAGAAAAAGTGTCTATTGGTTCTAAATGCTTGCAAAAGTGTCTCTATTGGTTTGCTTGCATAGAAACATAGTAGGCCCATTCAGGAGCCTTGATCACTGATCATCCAACTCATATCCCGTACCTGCCTTGCTTAGTCGCCAATGAACCCTCAACTACCCTGTGTTCTCTCTCTGGAAAAGTACCTATTGGTTCTAAAATCTTGCAAAAAGTGTCTATTCGTTTCTAAAATGCTCGCAGTAAGTTTCTAAAAAGCTTTCAAAAAGTGTCTATCGGTTCTAAAATGGCAGAAAATGCCTACTAAAATGCTTGGACAAAGTGTCTATTAGTTCTAAATGCTTGCAAAAAGTGTCTATTGGTTCGAAAATGGTTGTAAAAAGAGTCTCTATTGGTTCTAAACTGGTTGCAAAAAGAGTGTCGGGGAGGACGGTGGGGTGGGGTATTGTTTTTGGGGGTGGTTGGTGGGATGGAGGTGGGGGTTGGGGGTAGGGTTGGTGGGGGTGATGGTCGGGGGTTGGTCGGGGGTGGTCAGGGGGGTGTTTGGAGGGGGTCGGTGGGGTGGGGGCTGGTAGGTGGATGGTCGGTGGGGCGGGGAGGTCGGGTGGTGGTCGGGGGGTGGGGTGGGTGGTCGGGTGTGGTCGGTGGGGTGGGGGGTGGTCGGTGGGGCTCGGTAGTGGGGGTTGGGGGGTCGGGTGCCAGTGCTGCACGGTCAGTTTCTCTGGCTGGGTGGAGAGACTAGACTGTCACCAACTCTGCTCCAGCTGAAGGGTACGTTGCAAGGTTTTTGTCCCCGTGTAACTGCTGTCTGGAGCCACGGCCCTGATCCACCCAGCCCCATGTGTCGGTGATGCCGACCCACAGCCTGTGGTAGTGCGGCCACTTGGGGGAGGCACGGGGGACGGTGGGCCAAGGGCAGCCGTGGCCAGACAACACTGACCTCGTGGGAAGAGTGGGGGCTGTCCCGAGGGTAGCGCTCCTTCGGCCGCTTAAACCTTGGTGCTCGGGTTCAGAGCAAATACTAGAACATTTGGTACAGAGTGCTCAGTCACCCTCCACAATTATTTAAAGCACAAAAATTGATGATTTTGGCAGCTTTTAACATGTAACAAAGTACGCGTTTTGTGTGTTAACAATGTATGCGGGAGGCTGCCATGTCCTCCAGAAAGATTGAGCTGCTCCGTGCATCACGCCCTTTGATCCAATGACCTTACATGCAAACCCCCGTGAATAAATGGTTTCTTTATTCAGGCATTATAAGTTAGGTATACATGCATGTTTAGTCCTCTACCAAAAAAGTAATTGTTGCTGCTGCGAGGCTGTTGCCTCATTTGCTTGTGTTGAGCCCTTGCTGAGGTGGCAGGACACTCACTCGAAGAGAGAAGAAGAGGAAGAGCCATGAGGCAACAGCATTGCCTCTACATTGCTGACCCACGACGATCCAAAACCCACAGAGATGACTCCCACCAGCTGCTGCAGGAGCTGTGAGTATATCAGCCCATCGCCCCCAGCATCACTGGTGCCCACCTGTCGGCCCTGAGAGGGGGGAGAGAGTGGGTCCGCCCATCACCCCGTCTCCTGATCAAGCAAGCCTACCTGGGGAGGCTGCCCAAAGACCTCCTTCTGCTCCTCGGATTTCGATAATGCCCAGCCGCTGACTGCCTGTCCAGTTGGGCTGTGGTCGGCCCAGCAGCGGGGTGGAGCCTCAGCTGGTCTTGAGTTGGCGGTCCCGCAATGGATTCCCCGGCAGCTTCCAGTCTCTGCCGAGGGTGTGGCAGCGCAGCCGGTCACCGATGACACTGGCGATAGTGGGTGGAGTTCCTACCTGCTGTGGGGGGATGAGACCCATCAATGCTGGGCACCCCGCATGCATCTGCCTCGAGGAATCGCCTCGGTTGGCCGCCAGTAATGGCCATATCGGTCGGCTGCCAAAATAGCCGCTACGGCCTTGGACTACATGGACGCCACAGTGACTGCCAAAATGGCCACCACAGCTGGCCAGAAGTGGCGCTCGCCCTGCTCTAAGCACCATCAACAGCGCCACCTTCCGGCTGGATGCCGTCTTTGCAGTCAGACCGCCGTAAGCAGCGCCGCCTCAAGTCGGATGGTGTCTCTGCAATCTGACCACTGTCAACAGTGTCACTTCTGGTTAGATGGTATCACTACAGCCTCCAGTTTCAAGCACAGCTTCTTCTTGTCGTAATTGGACAATTCGTACTTTGGTTTCCTGTCCTACCCTGCTTGATTCGAACCATAGACGTTTCGGGATCCGAACACTTTGGACTTCGCTGTATGTTTGCTCACTGTAGTTAATTTTTTCATTTTACACTGTATTTACCCAGCTTAATATCTATATAACTAAAAATCTCATATTGACCACTTCCTGTCTGCGGTGTATATTGATTTTCGAAAATACGCTACCCTATATCTCTATGATTTTTGGACATCTTACTCACAGTCTTCCTCCGCTGAGGCAGCCCCGAGGATTTTTCTGATCGATGAAAAAAATAAGATGAATTGTCCTCTCACCTGTAAATCAACACAATGAAGGTAACGCCCCTTCCGGAGTTGGAAGGACTATAAAACCCTGGATGCCTGGACGTGAGTCAGTCACTCTGGAACATCGCAAGGGAGAGTCCACAACTGTGAATCAATTTTTGTGAATCAGCTGTGAATGCCTTTGATAAGATCCCGCACGGGAGACTGGTGACTAAAATTAGTGCATATGGTATTGTGGGTAGGGTGTTGACATGGATAGAAAATTGGTTGGCAGACCGGAAGGAAAGAGTAGGAGTGAACGGGTCCTTTTCAGAATGGCAGGCAGTGGCGAGAGGAGCGCCGCTCGGTGTTGGGGCCGCAACTGTTTACCATATATATTAATGATTTAGAAGAGGGAATTAGGAGCAACACTAGCAGGTTTGCAGATGACACAAAGCTGGGTGGCAGTGCGAACTGTGAAGAGAATGGTAGGAGGTTGCAGGGGGACCTGGACAGGTTGAGTGAGTGGGCAGATGCGTGGCAGATGCAGTATAATATAGATAAATGTGAGGTTATCCACTTTGGCGGCAAAAACAAGGTGGCAGATTATTATCTCAATGGGGTTAGGTTAGGTAAGGGGGAGGTACAGCGAGACCTGGGTGTCCTTGTACACCGGTCACTGAAAGGTGGCGTGCAGGTACAGCAGGCAGTGAAGAAAGCTAATGGAATGTTGGCCTTCATAACAAGATGATTTCAGTATAGGAGTAAAGTGGTTCTTCTGTAGTTGTATAGGGCTCTGGTGAGACCGCATTCAATTCCCTGTATAAGATTCCTCAGACATGATTTACCTTTCATAAATCCATGCTGACTTTGTCCAATGATTTCACCACTTTCCAAATGTGCTGCTATCCCATCTTTAATAACTGACTCTAGCAGTTTCCCCACTACCGATGTTAGACTAACTGGCCTGTAATTCCACGTTTTTCTCTTTCCCCGCTTTTTAAAAAGTGGGGTTACATTAGCTACCCTCCAATCCTCAGGAACTACTCCAGAATCTAAAGAGTTTTGAAAAATTATCGATAATGCATCCACTATTTCTGGGGCTACTTCCTTAAGTACTCTGGGATGCAGCCTATCTGACCCTTGGGATTTATCGGCCTTTAATCCATTCAATTTACCTAACACCACTTCCCGGCTAACCTGGATTTCACACAGTTCCTCCATCTCATTTGACCCCCGGTCCCCTACTATTTCTGGCAGATTATTCATGTCTTCCTTAGTGAAGACAGAACCAAAGTAGTTATTCAATTGGTCTGCCATGTCCTTGTTCCCCATGATCAATTCACCCGTTTCTACTTCAAGGTACCTACATTTGTTTTAACTGATCTTTTTCTCTTCACATATCTATAAAAACTTTTGCAGTCAGTTTTTATGTTCCCTGCCAATTTCCTTTAATAATCTATTTTCCCTTTCCTAATTAAGCCCTTTGTCCTCCTCTGAATTTCTCCCAGTCCTCTGGTAGGCTGCTTTTTCTGGCTAATTTGTATGCTTCATCTTTATTTTTGATACTATCCCTGATTTCCGTTGTTATCCACGGATGCACTACCTTCCCTGATTTATTCTTTTGCCAAACTGGGATGAACAATTGTTGTAGTTCATCCATGCAGTCTTTTAATGCCTTCCATTGCGCATCCATAGTCAACCCTTTAAGAATCAATTGCCAGTCTATCTTGGCCAATTCACGTCTCATACCCTCAAAGTTACCTTTCTTTAAGTTCAGAACCCTTGTTTCTGAATTAATTATGTTACTCTCCATCCTAATTAAGACCATATTATGGTCACTCTTGCCCAAGGGGCCACGCACAACAAGATTACTAACTAACCCTTCCTCATTGCTCAATACCCAGTCTAGAATGGCCTGCTCTCTCGTTGCTACATTGTACTCTTCTCTTTTATTTTGTATACTGTCCCTGACTTCCCTTGTCAGCCACATTTGCCCCTTACTCCCTTGGAATCTTTCTTCCTCTTTGGAATGAACTGATCCTGCACCTTCTGTATTATTCCCAGAATTACCTGCCATTATTGTTCCACTGTCATCCATGCTACGGTATTTTTGCAGTCAACTTTGGCCAGCTCCTCCCTCATGGCTCCGTAATCCCCTTTATTCAACTTTAACACCGGCACCTCTGATTTACCCTTCTCCATCTCCAATTATTAATTAAACTTGACCATATTATGGTCACTAACTGTTCATATGAGTATGTGCATATGAGCATGTGCATACTGTTGAGGCACCAAACATCGTGATTAAACGGTTTCTTTAATCAGGTATTATAGGTTAGATATACATGCACATTAAATCCTCTAACACAAAAGCCATTGTTGCTGCTGCAAGGCTATTGTCCTGTGGGCTCGAGCTGAGCTCTTGCTGAGGTGGCAGGACACTCACCTGACGAGAGAAGAAGAGGAAGAGAGAGGGAAGGTTGACCCGGGGTTCATTATATATCCTAGGATACACTCCTATACCCCGTGACAACTCCTCTGCGCCATTGGCCAGTCAGGTGCCCTACCCTTACTGCCGAGGGTTTGTGTGGCACAACCACCGGGTGCCTCCACAGGCACGAGAACAGGAGGCAGGAAAAACAGCAGTCAACAAAACGTGGCAGCCTGACTCGTAAACCTACAGGCAGACCGTGAGGACAGAGGTCGGAAAATGATCGAACGCACTCACCTTCTACCAGAAGGTGCACAAGCCAGTCAGTTACTCAGGCCTGGTAGGCTGGTGGCTCTGTCACTGAAGCCTGGTGGACTGACAGCTCAGTCACTCATGGCTGGTGGGCTGGCAGCTCAGTTACTCTGGGCTGGTGGGCTGGCAGATCAGCCACTCAGGACTGGTGGGCAAGCAGTTCACTCACGGCTATTCCTTGAAATTACATTTCAAGCAGAGTGCAGGCCAGCAAATTCAATTTCACAGCATTTCAAGCCGAGTGCAGGCCAGCAAATTCAATTTCTTAGCATTTCAAGCTGAGTGTAAGCCAGCAAATTCAATTTCTTAGCATTTCAACCTCCTAACAAATCATTTATTGCAAGTACATTGCAGACTCACAATTCAGTTACATAGAAACATAGAAACATAGAAAATAGGTGCAGGAGGAGGCCATTCGGCCCTTCGAGCCAGCACCGCCATTCATTGTGATCATGGCTGATCGTCCGCTATCAATAAGCCGTGCCTCCCTTCTCCCCATATCCCTTGACTCAACCAGTCCCTAGAGCTCTAACCAACTCTCTCTTAAATCCATCCAGTGATTTGGCCTCCACTGCCCTCTGTGGCAGGGAATTCCATATATTCACAACTCTCTGGGTAAAAAAGTTGTTTCTCACCTCAGTCTTAAATGAACTCCCCTTTATTCTAAGACTGTGGCCCCTGGTTCTGGACTCACCCAACATTGGGAACATTTTTCCTGCATCTAGCTTGTCCAGTCCTTTTATAAATTTATATGTTTCTATAAGATCCCCCTCATCCTTTTAAACTCATGCAACATCTCCAAGTGGGAATTGAACGCAAACATCTCCAAGTTTGCGGATGACACAAACCTGGGTGGTTGTGTTAGGTGTGAGGAGGATGCTAGGAGGCTGCAAGATGACTTGGATAGGCTGGGTGAGTGGGCAAATGCATGGCAGATGCAGTATAATGTGGATAAATGTGAGGTTTATCCACTTTGGTGGCAAAAACAGGAGGATAGACTATTATCTGAATGGTGGCAAATTAGGAAAAGGGGAGATGCAACGAGACATAGGGTTCATGGTACACCAATCATTGAAAGTAGGCATGCAGGTGCAGCAGGCAGTGAAGAAAGCAAATGTATGGTAGCATTCATAGCAAACGGATTTGAGTATAAGGAGCAGGGAGGTTCAACTGCAGTTGTACAGGGTTTTGGTGAGACCACACCTGGAGTATTGCGTACAGTTTTGGTCTCCAAATCTGAGTAAAGACATTCTTGCCATAGAGGGAGTACAGAGAAGGTTCACCAGACTGATTCCTGGGATGCCAGGACTTTCATATGAAGAAATACTGGATAGACTTGGTTTGTACTCGCTAGAATTTAGAAGACTGAGGGGGTATCTTATAGAAACTTACAAAATTCATAAGGGGTAGGATAGGCTAGATGCAGGAAGATTGCTCCCGATGTTGGGGAGGTCCAGAACAAGGGGTCACAGTCTAAGGATAAGGGGGAATTCCTTTAGGACCATGATGAGGAAAACATTTTTCACACAGAGAGTGGTGAGTCTCTGGAATTATCTGCCACAGAAGGTAGTTGAGGCCAGTTCATTGGCTATATTTAAGAGGGAATTAGATGTTGCCCTTGTGGCTAAAGGGTTCAGGGGGTATGGAGAGATGGCAGGTACAGGATACTGAGTTGGATGATCAGCCATGATCATATTGAATGACGGTGCAGGCTCGAAGGGCCAAATGACTTACTCCTGCACCTATTTTCCTTGTTTCTATGTTTCTATAGAATTTTTCGAGGATGTAACTAGTAGAACCAGTGATGTGTTATATCTGGACTTTCAGAAGACTTTCGACAAGGTCCCATATAAGAGATTAGTATACAAACCTAAAGCACACGGTATTGGTGGTTCATAGAAACATAGAAATTAGGTGCAGGAGCAGGCCATTCGGCCCTTCGAGCCTGCACCGCCATTCAATATGATCATGGCTGATCATCCAACTCAGTATCCTGTACCTGCCTTCTCTCCATACCCCCTGATCCCTTCAGCCACAAGGGCCACATCCAACTCCCTCTTAAATATGGGCCAACGAACTGGCCTCAACTACCTTCTGTGGCAGAGAATTCCACAGATTCACCACTCTCTGTGTGAAAAACGATTTTCTCATCTCAGTCCTAAAAGACTTCCCCCTTATCCTTAAACTGTGACCCCTTGTCCTGGACTTCCCCAACATCGGGAACAATCTTCCTGCATCTAGCCTGTCCAACCCCTTAAGAATTTTGTAAGTCTCTATGAGATCACCCCTCAATCTTCTAAATTCCAGCGAGTACAAGCCAAGTCTATCCAGTCTTTCTTCATATGGAAGTCGTGCCATCCCTGGAATCAGTCTGGTGAACCTTCTCTGTACTCCCTCTATGGCAAGAATGTCTTTCCTCAGATTAGGAGACCAAAACTGTACGCAATACTCCAGGTGTGGCCTCACCAAGACCCTGTACAACTGCAGTAGAACCTCCCTGCTCTTGTACTCAAATCCTTTCCGCTATGAATGCCAACATACCATTCGCTTTCTTCACTGCCTGCTGCACCTGCATGCCTACTTTCAATGACTGGTGTACCAGTCTCACTGCATCTCCCCTTTTCCTAATCGGTCACCATTCAAATAATAGTCTAACTTCCTGTTTTTTGCCACCAAAGTGGATAACCTCACATTTATCCACATTATACTGCATCTGCCATGCATTTGCCCACTCACCCAGTCTATCCAAGTCATCCTGCAGCCTCCTAGCATCCTCCTCACAGCTAACACTGCCCCCCAGCTTCATGTCATCCGCAAACTTCGAGATGTTGCATTTAATTCCCTCGTCCAAATCATTAATGTATATTGTAAATAGCTGAAGTCCCAGCACTGAGCCTTGCGGCACCCCACTAGTTACTGTCTGCCATCCTGAAAAGGACCCCGTTCACTCCTAATCTTTTGCTTCCTGTCTGCCAGCCAGTGCTCTATCCACATCAATACTGAACCACCAATACCGTGTGCTTTAAGTTTGTATACCAATCTCTTGTGTGGGACCTTGTCGAAAGCCTTCTGAAAGTCCAGATATAACACATCCACTGCTTCTCCCTTATCCACTACTAGTTACATCCTCAAAAAATTCAATAAGATTCGTTAGACATGATTTACCCATCGTAAGATCCATGCTGACTTTGTCCAATGATTTCACCACTTTCCAAATGCCTGCTATCCCATCTTTAATAATTAACTCTAGCAGTTTCCCCACTACCGATGTTAGACTAACTGATCTGTAATTCCCCGTTTTCGCTCTCCCTCCCTTTTTAAAAAGTGGGGTTACATTAGCTACCCTCCAATCCTCAGGAACAACTCCAAATCTAAAGAGTTTTGAAAAAGTATCACTAAGGCATCTGCTATTTCTGGGGCTACTTCCTTAAGTACCCTGGGATGCAGCCTATCTGGCCCTGGGGATTTATCGGCCTTTAAAAAAAACCATTCAATTTACCTAACACCACTTTACGGCTAACCTGGATTTCACTCATTTCCTCCATCTCATTTGACCCGCGATCCCCTGCTATTTCCGGCAAATTATTTATGTCTTCCTTAGTGAAGACAGAACCAAAGTAGTTATTCAATTGGTCTGCCATGTCCTTGTTCCCCATGATCAATTCATCCGTTTCTGACTGCAAGGGCCCTATATTTGTATTAACTAATCTTTTGCGCTTCACATATCGATAAAAAACATTTGCAGTCAGTTTTTATGTTTCCTGCCAGTTTTCTTTCATACTCCATTTTCCCTTTCCTAATTAAGCCCTTTGTCCTCCTCTGTTGGTCTCTGAATTTCTCCCAGTCCTCTGGTAGGCAGCTTTTTCAGGCTAATTTGTACGCTTCATCTTTTTCTTTGATATTATCCCTGATTTCCCTCGTTATCCATGGATGCGCCACCTTCACTGATTTATTCTTTTGCCATACTGGGATGAACAATTGTTGTAATTCATCCATGCAGTCTTTAAAATGCCTTCCATTGCATATCCACCGTCAACCCTTCAAGAATCAATTGCCAGTCGATCTTGGCCAATTCACGTCTCATACCCTCAAAGTTACCTTTCTTTAAGTCAGGACCCGTGTTTCTGAATTAACAATGTCGCTCTCCACCCTAATGAAGAACTCAACCATATTATGGGTCACTCTTGTCCAAGGGGCCACGTACAACAAGGCTGCTAACTAACCCTTCCTCATTACTCAATATCCAGTCTAGAATAGCCTGCTCTCTCGTTGGTTCCTCCACATGTTGGTTTAGAAAACTATCCCGCATAATTCCAAGAAATCCTTTTCCTCAGCACCCCTGCCAATTTGATTCACCCAATCTATATGTAGATTGAAGTCACCCATTATAACGGTTTTACCTTCATTGCATGCATTTCTAATTTCCTGTTTGATGCCATCTCCAACTCCACTACTACTGTTAGGTGGCCTGTACACAACACCCCCTAGCGTTTTCTGCCCCTTAGTGTTTCGCAGCTCCACCCATATCGATTCCACATCCTCCAAGCTAATGTCATTCCTTTCTATTGCGTTAATCTCCGCTCTAACCAGCAACGCTACCCCACCTCCTTTTCCTCTCTGTCTATCCTTCCTGAATATTGAATATCCCTGGATGTTCAGCTCCCAGCCTTGGTCACCCTGGAGCCATGTCTCCGTGATCCCAACTATATCATAATTATTAATAGCTATCTGCACATTCAACTCATCCACCTTATTACGAATGCTCCTCGCATTGAGACACAAAGCTTTAAGGCTTGTTTTTACAACATTCTTGGCCCTTTTACAATTATGTTGAAAAGTGGCCCTTTTAGATTTTTGCCCTGGATTTTGTTTTCCTGCCACTTTTCACCTTGCTACCTATTGCTCCTATCCTCATTTTACACCCCTCTGTCTCTCTGCTCACACATTTAAGAAACCCTCCCGCTTCTTATTCTCCGTTTGTTATTTGTTTCTTCTTTCCTCCCTACGTGTTTGCGTCTGACTGCTTCTCTTCTCTGCCTCCTCCTGCCTCACAAACGGACTAACTTACCTTCTCTATTTGAGTCCTCCCCCCAACCGATCTAGTTTAAAGTCTCCCAGTAGCCTTTGCAAATCTCCTCGCAGGATATTTGCTCCCCTCGGGTTCAAGTGCAACCCGTCCTTTTTGTACATGTCACACCTTCCCCAAAAGAGGTCCCAATGATCCAGAAACTTGAATCTCTGCGCTCTGCACCAGTCCTTTAGCCACGCATTTATCCTCCACCTTGCTCCATTCCTACTCTCACTGTCTCGTGGTACAGGCAGTAATCCTGAGATTGTTAGCTTTGCGGTCCTTCTCCTTAACACTCTTCCTAACTCCCTAAATTCTCCTTTCAGCACCTCCTCTCTTTTTCTACCTATGTCATTGGTACCTATATGTACCACGACCTCTGGCTCCTCTCCCTCCCATTTCAAGATATCTTGGACACGTTCAGTCACATCCTGGACCCTGGCACCAGGGAGGCAAACTACCATCCGGGTCTCCTGACTGCGTCCACAGAATCGCCTATCTGACCCCCTAACTATAGAGTCCCCTATTACTGCTGCCCTCCTCTTCTTTTCCTTACCCTTCTGAGCAACAGGGCCGGTCTTTGTACCGGAGGCCCGGGTCGCTGTTGCTACCCCCCAGGTAGGCTGTGCCCCCCAACAGTACTCAAACAGGAGTACTTATTGCCAAGGTGTACAGCCACCGGGGTACTCTCTAGTCCCTGCCTCTGCCCCTTGCCTCTCCTAACCGTGACCCACTTTTCTGCCTCCTGTGGTTTTGGAGTGACCACCTGTCTGTAGCTCCGCTCTATGGCTTCCTCACTCTCCCTGAACAGACGGAGGTCATCGAGCTGCTGCTCCAGGTACCGAATACGGTCTATTCGGAGCGCCATCTTGACGCACCTGGCGCAGATGTGGACGTCTGGAGAGCTATCTGACTGCATGACCTCCCACATCTGACATCCAGAACAGTAAACTGCCCTGGAACTCATCCTTCCCCTTACCCTGGATACAATACAATATACAATACAATACAAAGCAAGGATTTTACCTGAAAGAAATCAGTAGGGATCTGACTGCCAATCAGCTGCTCCCTCGAGTCGTCTTCCACCAATCAGCGGCTTCCTCAAGCCCACTTGTTGCGAGCTGCGAATGGAACGTTACGGATTTGGGTTCCTCCCACTGCACCGCTCCTGGGCCTCTGTGGAAACAAGCCCCGCGATAGAGTTTTTAAACTTACAGGTCGGACGTCGCTCCTCCCACAGCAACCGCTCCTGGGACTCTGTGGAAACAAGCCCCGCGATAGAGTTTTTAAACTTTTATAGACGCCGCTCCTCCCACTGCAAAAGATTGAGGGGGGATCTTATAGAAACTTACAAAATTCTTAAGGGGTTGGACAGGCTAGATGCAGGTAGATTGTTCCTGATGTTGGGGAAGTCCAGAGCAAGGCGTTACAGTTTAAGGATAAGGGGGGAAATCTTTTTGGACAGAGATGAGAAAAAAAAATTCACACAGAGAGTGGTGCGTCTCTGGAATTCTCTGCCACAGAAGGTAGTTGAGGCCAGTTCATTGGCTTTATTTAAGAGGGAGTTAGATGTGGCCCTTGTGGCTAAAGGGATCAGGGGGTATGGGGAGAAGGCAGGTATGGGATACTGAGTTGGATGATCAGCCATGATCATATCGAATGGCGGTGCAGGCTCGAAGGGCCGAATGGCCTACTCCTGCACCTATTTTCTATGTTTCTATGTAATCAAAGATGAGTCATACCCTGCCCACTCTCTCTTCTCCTATCGGGCAAAATATATAGAAGTACCTATTGCCCGATGGGAGAAGATGTGAAAATGTGAAAATGTGTGAAAATGCACACCTCCAGATTCAGAGATATTTTCTTCTCAGCTGTTGTCAGCAACTGAACCATCCTATCACAACCAGAGAGCAGAACTTTACTGGATTTATCTTGCACTAAATATTTATTATTCATTTATCATGCATTTATCATTGTTAGGGGCTTGATTGTAATCATGTATTGTTTTTCCACTGACTGATTAGCACGCAAAATAAGGCTTTGCATTGTACACATGACAATAAACCAAACTGAACTGAAGCTGAAACTGAAACGACAGTTCAGGCCTTCAGTTCTGATAACATCTTCATACAGAGTCATAGAGTGATACAGTGTGTAAACAGGACCTTCGGCCCAACTTGCCCACACCGGCCAACATGTCCCAGCTACACTAGTCCCACCTGCCTGTGCTTGGTCCATATCCTTCCAAACTTGCCAAACTCAAAGGGCCGAATGGCCTACTCCTGCACCTATTTTCTATGTTTCTATGTTTCTAAAGATGAGCAGGAAACAAGAGGATTGGGTAATGTTTAAAGAGCAAAAGAAGAGAACTAAAAAGGCAATAAGGGGAGAAATGATGAGGTACGAAAGTAATAAAGTGTTAAAGAAGGAACTGCAGATGCTGGAGAATCGAGGGTACACAAAATGCTGGAGAAACTTAGCGGGTGCAGCAGCATCTAAGGAGCTAAGGGTCTCGACCCAAAACGTCGCCTATCTTCTTCACTCCTTAGGTACGAAAGTAAGCTGGGCAATAATATAAAGGAGGATTGTAAAAGCTTCTTTAAGTATATGAAGAGGAAAAAAATAGTTAAGACCAAATTTGGACCCTTGAAGACTGAAACAGGTGAATTTATTATGGGGAACAAGGAAATGGCAGATGAGTTGAACAGGTACTTTGGATCCGTCTTCACTAAGAAGGACACAAACAATCTTCCTGATATACTCATGGCCAGAGGATCTGGGGTGACAGAGGAATTGAAGAAAATTCACATTAGGCAGGAAATGGTGTTGGGTAGACTGATGGGACTGAAGGCTGATATATCCTCAGGGCCTGATGGTCTGCATCGCAGGATACTTAAGGAAGTTGCTCTATAAATCGTGAATGCATTGGTGATAATTTTCCAATATTCTATAGATCAGGATCAGTTCCTGTGGATTGGAGGGTAGCTAATATTATCCCACTTTTTAAGAAAGGCGGGAGAGAGAAAACAGGGAATTATAGACCAGTTAGCCTGACATCAGTGGTGGGGAAGATGCTGGAGTCAATTATAAAAGATGAAATAGTGGCACATTTGGATAGCGTTAGCAGGATCGGTCCGAGTCAGCATGCATTCACGAAGGGGAAATCATGCTTGACTAATCTTCTGGAATTTTTTGAGATTGTAACTAGGAAAATGGACAAGGGAGAGCCAGTGGATGTAGTGTCCCTGGACTTTCAGAAAGCATTTTATGTGGTCCCACATAGGAGATTAGTGGGCAAAATTAGGGTACATGGTATTGGGCTGACATGGATAGAAAATTGATTGGAAGACAGGAAACAACGAGTATGGATTAACGGGTCCCTTTCAGAATGGCAGGCCGTGAATAGTGGGGTGCCGCAAGGGTCGGCGCTGGGACCGCAGCTATTTACATAGAAACATAGACATAGAAAATAGGTGCAGGAGGAGGCTATTCGGCCCTTCAAGCCAGCAGCACCATTCAATATGATCATGGCTGATCGTCCGCTATCAATAACCCGTGCCTGCTTTCTCCCCATATCCCTTGACTCCACTAGCCCCTAGAGCTCCATCCATCTCTCTCTTAAATCCTTCCAGTGATTTGGCCTCCACTGCCCTCTGTGGCAGGGAATTCCATAAATTCACAACTCTCTGGGTAAAAAAGTTTTTTTCAGTCTTAAATGACCTCCCCTTTTTTCTAACACTGTGGCCCCTGGTTCTGGACTCACCCAACATTGGGAACATTTTTCCTGCATCTAGCTTGTCCAGTCCATTTATAATTTTATATGTTTCTATAAGATCCCCCCTCATCCTTCTAAACTCCAGTGAATACAAGCCTAGTCTTTTCAATCTTTCCTCATATGACAGTCCCGCCATCCCAGGGATCAATCTTGTGGACCTACACTGCACTGCCTCAATCACAAGGATGTCCTTCCTCAAATTAGGAGACCAAAACTGTACACAATACTCCAGATGTGGTCTCACCAGAGCCCTATACAACTGCAGAAGAACCTATTTACTCCTGTAGTGAAATCCTCTTGTTATGAAGGCCAACATTCCATTAGCTTTCTTCACTGCCTGCTGTACCTGCACGCGAACTTTCAGTGACTGGTGTACAAGGACACCCAGGTCTCGCTGTACCTCCCCCTTACCTAACCTAACCCCATTGAGATAATAATCTGCCCCCTTATTTCTGCCGCCAAAGTGGATAACCTCACATTTATCTATATTATACTGCATCTGCCCACTCACTCAACCTGTCCAGGTTTAGTTTAGTTTGGTATATTTATTTGCACCATGTTTTAAAAGAAGACAAACGATCAATTTATAATACCATACAGTGCTGGGAGGGAAGGGAAGCCCAGAGGGCTTATACAAAGTCCGCTCCCATCTGAAAATGAGCGTTAATGGCAAATCAGGGGGTAGGAGAAATAAAAAAAGACAATAATAAACAATGATACAGTTTAAGAAAGAAAATTAAAAATATGAAATTAAAAATATGAAAATAAATAAAATAATAAGGTAAAGTATGAGATAAGAGTCAACAGAAGTAGTTTGAGCTCATAAATAGCATTACAAAAACTGGAGGTCAGAACTCAGGACATGATGAGAAACCTTTTAAGCTCAATCTTAAAGGTGGATAACAGGTGTGAGACTTTAATGACAGAGGCAGGGTATTCCAAAATTTAGGACCTTTAAAAGTAATGCAATGTTGGTGTTTGGATGTTCGACAAAACGGAATATGAAGATCATTTCTTCTTCTGGTTGGGTAATGGTGAATATTAGAAGAAAGGGTGAAAAGATCATGAAGAGAAACAGGCAAATCATGTTTACATTTAAGATATTTGAAAATAAAAATACATATTTGGAATGCATTCAGTTTATCTTCAGACAAAATTGAGTACTTCTTGAAGAGAGGGGCAGAAGGTTCTTGTGAATTTGAATGAGAAATTAATCTCATAAATTTCTTCTGTATGATGAGTAGCTTAGAAAGATAGGAGGGATAGGTAGAACCCCAAACAATATTACAATAATTGAAATAAGGATAAATCAAACTGTAATATATTGTTAGATGGGAAGACGGGTGAATAAATGCACAAACCTTTCTCTGAATACCAAGCATTTTCATTGATCTTCTACAGACAATATTGATATGTTCTTTCCAAGTTAAATTTTGATAAATGGTTACTCCTAAAAATTTTGTATATTCACTTCAGGAATGTCATGTCCATTGATAAAAATTTTAGATTTGTCTTTGGGAAAAATTTTGTTTTTATTGCAGAAGATCATGTAATTGCATTTTTTGATATTGAGAGAGAGCCTGTTCACTTCAAACCACTTAGAGACATGAGACATTTCTTCATTAACTAATTCAACCAATGATTTTAGATCACTATGTGAAGCTATATGATTGGTGTCATCGGCAAAAAGGATAGGAAGAAGTACTCTACAGGTATAGGTTAAGTTATTTATATAGATCAAGAATAGTAAAGGACCAAGGATGGAGCCTTGTGGTACCCCACAGTGAATTCACAATTTTTTGGATGAGCTTCCATTTAGATAGACAAATTGCACTCTATTTGCTAAATAGTTGGTTAACCATAGAAGCGCTACATCCTTTACCCCCATATCTATTGAGTTTAGAGATTAAGATTGAATGGTTGACTGTATCAAATGCCTTGGATAGATCTAGAAAGACACCAAGAGCAAATTTATTTTCATCTAGAGCAGTAGAGATGTTATTAATAAGTTGTAATAATGCATGCTCCGTAGGGTACTTCTTCCTAAAGCCATATTGATGGTTATACAAAATATTATTCACAGTTAGGTGGTTTAGGATTCTTGTGTACACTAGTCTTTCTATGATTTTTGAGAGACAGGGGAGAATAGATATTGGGTGGTAATTACCAAATTCTTTAGGGTCACCTGATTTATAGATAGGTATGACTTTGGCAATCTTTAAATCTTGAGGAATGACACCAGATTGGAGAGATAAAGAACAATTATGTGCTAGTGGCTCAGTAATATGATCAATAACTTTTTTTAAGAGAGTGGTTCTAACTCCATCATGGCCTTCTGCAGAGTTCTTTAGACTTACAATTATGTTGTAGACTTCTTTGGGACAATGGGGATGGAAGGTGGACAAAGTAGAGAATTGACCGTTAATCAATTTACAAGGGTCTTCATTAGAGTCCTTAATGGTTGAAGCCAAGGAGGACCCAACGTTGATAAAAAAAATCATTAAAACCATCAACTATCTCCTTTGGGTTATGAATAGTACCATCTCTTCCTAACATCTCTGTGAGCACAGCAGGTGGGGCTTTTTTTGCGATTTAGCACTTGGTTGATGAGGTTCCAAGTTGATTTGATGTCATTTGATGCTTGCATGAATTTATCAGTAAAGTATTTCTTTTTTACTTGCCTTAAATAGTGAGTAAGATTATTTTTGTAAGCTTTATATGATTCCACATTGAATGGTATGGGATACAAAATAGATTTTCTGTATAGTTTATTTTTAATCAAAATGCGTTTCTTCAACTCTTTAGTGAACCAGGATTTGTCAAATGAGGCAGCTTTCTTAATCTTGGTAGAAATTAAGGGAAAGCATTTCTCCAAAGAGGTATTAATAAGGGAAAGGAATGCCTGATAAGCTTCATTGACATCTTGCAGCCTAAGAACCTCATCCCATGATAGTCCACCAATTACACATTTAAAAGCTTCCATATTTCTATTGGTATATTTGCGATATTCTGTTCCCTTATGATCACAGCTATTGCTTTTACTTATTCTGTTTGAGTTGATATGTACAATTTGGAATATAGGGAGATGATCAGAGATATCAGCTAACAATATACCAGAAGACATTTTGTAATCCAGACAGTTAGCCAAGATGTTATCAATGAGTGAAGCTGAGGTGCTGGTTATTCTCGTCGGTTTATGTATCAATGGATAAAAGTGAGTTGAAAAGAGAACATTAAGGAAATCTGTCGAGAGAGGTGAATCGCTTTTAAGGAGGTTGATGTTTAAGTCTCCAAGTAGAAAACACATTTTACGTTCTTTGGTTATCATTTCTAGCGTCAGACAGAGGGCATCAATAAATGTGACAGAATCAGAATTCTGCAACGTCCTAACATCCTCTTCACAGTTCACACTGCCACCCAGCTTTGCGTCATCCGCAAACTTGCTAGTGTTGCTCCTAATTCCCTCTTCCAAATCATTTATATATACGGTAAACAGTTGCGGCCCCAACACCGAGCCTTGCGGCACTCCACTCGCCACTGCCTGCCATTCTGAAAAGGACCCGTTCAATCCTACTCTTCCGGTCTGCCAACCAATTTTCTATCCATGTCAACACCCTATCCCCAATACCATGTGCTCTAAATTTAGTCACCAGTCTCCCGTGCGGGACCTTATCAAAGGCTTTCTGAAAGTCTAGATACACTACATCCACTGGCACCCCTTCATCCATTTTACTTGTCACATCCTCAAAAAATTCCAGAAGATTAGTCAAGCATGATATCCTTTTCATAAATCCATGTTGACTTGGACTAATACTTTTACTGCTATCCAAATGCTCCATTATTACCTCTTTAATAATTGACTCCAGCATCTTTCCCACCACCAAAGTCAGGCTAACAATATACATCAATGATTTAGATGAGGGGATTCAAAGTGACATTAGCAAATTTGCAGATGACACACAGCTGGGTGGCAATGTGAACTGTGAGGAGGATGCTAGAAGAATGCAGGGTGACTTGGACAGGTTGGGTGAGTGGGCAGATGCATGGCAGGTGCAGTTTAATGTGGATAAATGGGAGATTATCCACTTTGGTAGCAAAAACAAGAAGCCAGATTTTTATCTAAATGGTGTCAAGTTGGGAAAAGGGGAAGTACAACAGGATCTGGGGGTCCTTGTTCATCAGTCAATGAAAGTAAGCATGCAGGTACAGCAGGCAGTGAATAAAGCAAATGGCATGTTAGCCTTTATAACAAGACGAGGAGTATAGGAGCAAAGAGGTCCCTTCTGCATGGCATTAGTGAGACCACACCAGGAGTATTGTGTACAGTTTTTGTCCCCTAATTTGAGGAAGGCCATTCTTGCTATTGAGGGAGGGCAGCGTAGGTTTACAAGGTTAATCCCGGGATGGCAGGACCAGTGATGGGAATGGGTTTTAGGAACTAGGGGTACTCTAAGGTCCGTGAGGCTGAGGTTGGTAAGGAAGGGGGGGGGGATTTTTTTTAATGTGGAAGGAACCGCAGATGCAGCCGTCCCCACAAAATGCCAAATGATTCCGGGAATTCTGAGGTGAGAGGGTGAGAGATAGGGAGTGAGAGAGCGAGAGAGATCCAAAGGATGGATTCAGATCCCAACTACGCCTCGCTGAGACGTCGGCATAAGTTTCAAACCTACAGCCGCCTCCAGTTTGAGCCACTTGGACCAAGATACCACGTTGGAAACAACCACGTTCGCGACTTTGACTGGGAGTTCGCTTTCCGCCACTGCCCCGCCAGCGGTTTACAGCTGTTTGATGTCCGCTTCAGGAAGGAGCAGGTGGTCTACGAGTTGAGTGCCCAGCCCTGAGTGACTGAGCTGCCAGCCCAAGATTCCATTCGGCCCACATTGTCCATACTAGCCCTCTGGAAACCAGTCCCTTCGGCCCACAACACCCATACTAACGCTCCAGATCCCCCCCCCCCCCCCTCCCACTGGCCACCAATATTGGAATTGGTGGAGAGGTGGAATATTGCATTGGGGGAACAACCCTCCCGTGTGAACATGGGACCCAACTGGTCCCACTTAGTCTTGGACAAAATATTACCATTTGGAAGGAGCTACAGAAAATCCTGGACCCACTCAAGCTATCATCTCCCCTACCCCCACCCCCCCCCCCTTCCCTCCGACATGGACATGGAGCGATCATTGGCCCCCTTTTTTTTGTTAAACATCTATTTCAATCGGGTGGTTTTTTTTCAAATTTCCCTACCATTCACTACCTCCTACCATTTCCATACTTTTTTGATAACTGTCATGACCTGTTTGAAGTCATCCTTCACCTTGCTCCTGGTCTTGGCTCGCACTGGTTTGCCGGACATGCTGTGTATGTGTGTGTGTATGTTTGGCGGAGTCTGAGGGGAGAAGTGCCGGCACCAAGAGCAAGTGAACGCGCAGACAGATGGACGAAAGCAACAATCATAGAACGAAATAGGTGACATTTTGGGTCGAGTCCCTTCTTCAGACTGAGTTAAGTGAAAGAGGAACAAGATATATAAACAAATAAATGGAAGATATGCCTATATCTCCTGTTTCCCTTTTCCTTGACTGTCAGTCTGAAGAAGGGTCTCCACCCGACATGTCACCTATTTCCGCTCTATGATCGTTTTTTTCGTCCGTCTGTCTGCTCGTTCTCTCGCCCATGGATTAAGTAGCCAAAGCTGCGAATTCACCTACAGGATGGAAACTGGAAACTGAAAAGTAGGGGAATGCCGTACCCCTGCATAACCCCCCCATTTCCATCACTGGGCAGGACTGTCATATGCTGAGAGAATGGAGCGGCTGGGCTTGTATACTCTGGATTTTACAAGGATGAGAAGGGATCTTATTGAAACAAATAAGATTATTATGTGTTTGGACATGCTAGAGGCAGGAAACATGTTCCTGATGTTGGGGGAGTCTAGAACCAGGGGCCACAGTTTCAGAATAATGGGTAAGCTATTTAGAACGGAGACGAGGAAACTCTTTTTCTCACAGAGTTGTGAGTGTGGAATTCTCTGAGGCCGGTTCTGTAGAATTCTCTGAGGCCGGTTCTCTGGATAGTTTCAATAGAGAGCTAGATAGGGCGCTTAAAGATAGCATAGTCAGGGGATATGGGTAGAAGTCAGGAATGGGGTACTGATTGGGGAAGATCAGCCATGATCACATTAAATGGCATTGCTGGCTCAAAGGGCCTACTCCTGCACCTATTGTCTATTGTCTTTATTTAAGATGGAGTTAGATGTGCCCCTTGTGGCTAAAGGGATCAGGGGGTATGGGGAGAAGGCAGGTACAGGATACTGATTAGGATGATCAGCCATGATCATATTGAATGGTGGTGCAGGCTTGAAGGGCCGAATGGCCTACTCCTGCACCTATTTTCTGTGTTTCTATGTTTCTATGTTTTCTATGTCTATTGTCTATAAATATATATAATTAAAAATCTCATCTATACCACTTCCTGTCTGTGTTCTATATTGATTTTAGAAAAAAATGCTACCATGTATTGCTATGATTTTTGGCCATCTTACTCACAGTCCTCCGACGTTGAGCAAGCCCTGAGAATTTTTCCCATTGATGAAAATTTAAAAAGCTATGAGTGTTTAAAAAACCTTCAAATCCTCTCGCCTGTCAATCTCGTAGGTAGTGCCAATCTCTGAAGGTAACGCCCTTTCTGGGGGGGCAGGCCTATAAAAGAACCGGATGCCTGAACATGACACAGTCACTCTGCAAGATCGCGAGCGAGTGGCCGCGACTCTCATTCTAGGCTGTGAATCAACTGAACTGTGAGTCTGCAATTTACTTGCAATAAGTGATTTGTTGGCCCTTGATGAAAATGAAATGAGTTTTTTGGCCTGCACTGTGCTTGAAACTACAATGGAAATGAAATTAAAATGCAATGAACTGTTTGGCATGGCCTGGCCTGTGCTTGAATGCAATGGCAATGGAAATGAAATTAAAATGCAATGAGCAGTTTGACTTGGCCTGCCCTGTGCTTGAAACTGCAATGGCAATGGAAATGAAATGAAAATGCAATGAGCTGTTTGGCTTGGCCTGCCCTGTGCTTGAAACTGCAATGGCAATGGAAATGAAATGAAAATGCAATGAGCTGTTTGGCTTGCCCTGCCCTGTGCTCGAAACTGTAATGGCCATGGAAATGAAATGAAAATGCAATGAGCAGTTTGGCTTGGCCTGCCCTGTGCTTGAAACTGCAATGGCAATGGAAATTAAATGAAAATGCAATGAGCTGTTCGGCCTGCCCTGTACTTGAAATAAAATGGAAATTAAATGAAATGAGGTGTTTGGGCTGCCTGAAACCACTAATTTCGGCCCACAAGTCCCCTATTAGACGAGAAACCAGTCCCTTTTGCCCAAAATGCCCGCATTAGCCCAGGAGGACCATTTTGGCCCATACGGCCCGTGCCAGTCTAGAAAAAGTGCATTTTACAGAGATTTAACTCAAATTTTTTTTTTAAAGAGCCCCTTTGGCTCATCAGGTCTGTACTAGCCAAGAAGGTCCCTTTGGCCCATCAGTAAGTATTCCACCAGCAATTATTAAACCACACTCCAGTATTTTTCTCCCTCCCTTCATTGGCTCCCTGTGAGATCCAGGCCAGGATAGACTTTCCTACTTTATTGGTGAGATCTGCAGAAAAATATGAAAAATGTCTAAAATTGATTCTCCATCCTCTCCCCCTTCTCTCTCACAGTGTCTCTCACCTGTTTTAAGCAGAATTTCAGGCAGTTTCTGAGCTGCGTCGACCAGGCCCGAGTAACTGAGCTGCCAGCCCACCAGGCCTGAGTGACTGAGCTGCCAGCCCAAGATTCCATTCGGCCCACAATGTCCATACTAGCCCTCTGGAAGCCAGTCCCTTTGTCCCACAGCACCCATACTAGCGCTCCAGAAAGCCTCCCCCTCCCCCCCAGTATCATTATCCTCCTTGTTCACCCGTAGTCAAGGCTGTTGAATCCTCCACATTCACCGCTGCCGACGGTCCAATGTCCGAAGCCCTCGCGTCGGGATGATCAAAACTCTGGCGTTTGGAACACTCCGCGGCATGGACCTCCCGACTCGGCCTCTTCTTACCGGAGACGCGGGCTTCACGGTGTTAAAGTCCACAGGCCCCGCGGTCCAAGCTCTTTTCCCAGACGATCCTCGGCAACGGATTACAGGTTCCACGATGGTAAGTCCCTGCGCCCATGGTTTGAAGTGCCGGGCTGGTCGTCAGGAAAGGCCTCACCCATTCCACGTTGTTAGGGGGGACTCGTGGTTTCCAGCAAACGCGGGCTTGGTCAGGAAAGATAGAGCAACAAAGGCATGTACAGGTGATAGCAGTGTATATTGTGTATGTATATTGTTAGTGACATTGAGTCAAGAGTCAAGAGTCAAGAATGCTTCAGGCAGATTTAGGTGGACTTAACGGAAGTGTTCAGCGAAACGATCGCCAAGACTGCGCTTGGTCCTGCCGATATAGAGGAGTCCACACTTGGAACAGCGGATACAGTTGATGAGGTTGGAGGAAGTGCAAGTGAACCTCTGCCTCACCTGGGAAGACAGTTGGGGTCCTTGGACGGGGTCGAAGGGGGATGTATAGGGACAGGTGTTGCATCTCTTGCGGTTGCATGGGAAAGTATCTGGGGAGCAGGTGCTTTGGGTGGGAAGGGCTGAGTTGACCAGGGATTTGCAGAGGGAACGGTCTCTCTGCGGAGAGCGGAAAGGATTGGAGATGGGAAGATGTGGCTAGTAGTGGGATCCCATTGGAGGAAGCAAAAATGTTGGAGCAGTATGTGCTCTATGTGCTGTATGTGACGGCTGATGGGGTGGAAGGTGAGGACAAGGGGGACTCTGTCTTTGTTATGAATGAGGGGAGGGGAGCAAGAGCAGAGCTGTGGGATATTGAGGAGACCCTAGTGAGAGCCTCTCTAATGGAAGAGGAGAACCCTGTTCCCTAAAGAATGAGGACATCTCCAATGACCTGGTATGGAACATCTCATCCTGGGCACAGATGCGGCGTAGACGGAGAAATTGGGAGTAGGGGATGGAATCTTTTCAGAAGCAGGGTGCGAAGAAATGTAGCCTAAATAACTATGGGAGTTAGTGGCTTTATAATATATTTACATGTTTATTTACATGTGTGTACATGTGTATATACAGTGGCTTACAAAAGTTTTCATACCCCTTGAACTTTTCCACATTTTGTCACGTTACAACCACAAACGTAAATTTATTTTATTGGGATTTTATGTGATAGACCAACACAAAGTGGCGCTTAATTGTGAAGTGGAAGGAAAATGGTTTTCAAATTTTTTACAAATAAAAAACTGAAAAGTGTGGCATACATACATATATATTTTTTTATATCCTATACTTTAGTTTATACACATACACACGCACACACACTCACACACACACATATATAAACACACACACACATAGTCTGTGCAGTTCAGAGCTTATTTGGAGGCTGTAGTGTTTAACAGCCTGATGGCTGTAGGGAATAAGCTGTCATAAGAGATCCAAAGGACGGATTCGGATCCCAACTACGCCTCGCTGAGACCTTGGCATAAGTTTCAAACCTATGGCCGCCTCCAGTTTGAGCCACTTGGACCAAGATACCACGTTGTAAACAACCACATTCGCGACTTTGACTGGGAGTTCGCTTTCCGCCACTGCCCCGCCAGCGGTTTACAGCTGTTTTGATGTCCGCTTCAGGAAGGAGCAGGTGGTCTACGAGTTGAGTGCCCAGCCCTGAGTGACTGAGCTGCCAGCCCAAGATTCCATTCGGCCCACATTGTCCATACTAGCCCTCTGGAAACCAGTCCTCTCGGCCCACAACCCCCATACCAATGCTCCAGATCCCCCCCCCCCCCCACTGGCCACCAATATTGGAACTTGTGGAGAGGTGGAATATTGCGTTGGGGGAACAACCCTCCCGTGTGAACATGGGACCCAACTGGTCCCACTTAGTCTTGGACAAAATATTACCATTTAGAAGGAGCTACAGAAAATCCTGGACCCACTCAAGCTATCATCTCCCCTACCCCCACCCCCCCTTCCCTCCGACATGGACATGAAGCGATCATTGGCCCCCTTTTTTTTGTTAAACATCTATTTCAATCGGGTGGTTTTTTTTCAAATTTCCCTACCATTCACTACCTCCTACCATTTCCATACTTTTTTGATAACTGTCATGACCTGTTTGAAGTCATCCTTCACCTTGCTCCTGGTCTTGGCTCGCACTGGTTTGCCGGACATGCTGTGTATGTGTGTGTGTATGTTTGGCGGAGTCTGAGGGGAGAAGTGACGGCACAAAGAGCAAGCGAACGCGCGGGCAGATGGACGAAAGCAACGATCATAGAATGGAATAGGTGACATTTCGGGTCGAGTCCCTTCTTCAGACTGAGTTAAGTGAAAGAGGAACAAGAAATATAGACAAATAAATGGAAGATATGCCTATATCTCCTGTTTCCCTTTTCCTTGACTGTCAGTCTGAAGAAGGGTCTCCACCCGACATGTCACCTATTCCGCTCTATGATCGTTTTTTTCGTCCGTCTGTCTGCTCGTTCTCTCGCCCATGGATTAAGTAGCCAAAGCTGCGAATTCACCTACAGGATGGAAACTGGAAACTGAAAAGTAGGGGAATGCCGTACCCCTGCATAACCCCCCCATTTCCATCACTGGGCAGGACTGTCATATGCTGAGAGAATGGAGCGGCTGGGCTTGTATACTCTGGATTTTACAAGGATGAGAAGGGATCTTATTGAAACAAATAAGATTATTATGTGTTTGGACATGCTAGAGGCAGGAAACATGTTCCTGATGTTGGGGGAGTCTAGAACCAGGGGCCACAGTTTCAGAATAATGGGTAAGCTATTTAGAACGGAGACGAGGAAACTCTTTTTCTCACAGAGAGTTGTGAGTCTGTGGAATTCTCTGAGGCCGGTTCTGTAGAATTCTCTGAGGCCGGTTCTCTGGATAGTTTCAATAGAGAGCTAGATAGGGCGCTTAAAGATAGCATAGTCAGGGGATATGGGTAGAAGTCAGGAATGGGGTACTGATTGGGGAAGATCAGCCATGATCACATTAAATGGCATTGCTGGCTCAAAGGGCCTACTCCTGCACCTATTGTCTATTGTCTTTATTTAAGATGGAGTTAGATGTGCCCCTTGTGGCTAAAGGGATCAGGGGGTATGGGGAGAAGGCAGGTACAGGATACTGATTAGGATGATCAGCCATGATCATATTGAATGGTGGTGCAGGCTTGAAGGGCCGAATGGCCTACTCCTGCACCTATTTTCTGTGTTTCTATGTTTCTATGTTTCTATGTCTATTGTCTATAAATATATATAATTAAAAATCTCATCTATACCACTTCCTGTCTGTGTTCTATATTGATTTTAGAAAAAATGCTATCATGTATTGCTATGATTTTTGGCCATCTTACTCACAGTCCTCCGACGTTGAGCAAGCCCTGAGAATTTTTCCCATTGATGAAAATTTAAAAAGCTATGAGTGTTTAAAAAACCTTCAAATCCTCTCGCCTGTCAATCTCGTAGGTAATGTCAATCTCTGAAGGTAACGCCCTTTCTGGGGGGGCAGGCCTATAAAAGAACCGGATGCCTGAACATGACACAGTCACTCTGCAAGATCGGGAGCGAGTGCCGCGACTCTCATTCTAGGCTGTGAATCAACTGAACTGTGAGTCTGCAATTTACTTGCAATAAGTGATTTGTTGGCCCTTGATGAAAATGAAATGAGTTTTTTGGCCTGCACTGTGCTTGAAACTACAATGGAAATGAAATTAAAATGCAATGAACTGTTTGGCATGGCCTGCCCTGTGCTTGAAACTGCAATGGCCATGGAAATGAAATGAAAATGCAATGAGCAGTTTGACTTGGCCTGCCCTGTGCTTGAAACTGCAATGGCAATGGAAATGAAATGAAAATGCAATGAGCTGTTTGGCTTGGCCTGCCCTGTGCTTGAAACTGCAATGGCAATGGAAATGAAATGAAAATGCAATGAGCTGTTTGGCTTGCCCTGCCCTGTGCTCGAAACTGTAATGGCCATGGAAATGAAATGAAAATGCAATGAGCAGTTTGGCTTGGCCTGCCCTGTGCTTGAAACTGCAATGGCAATGGAAATTAAATGAAAATGCAATGAGCTGTTCGGCCTGCCCTGTACTTGAAATAAAATGGAAATTAAATGAAATGAGGTGTTTGGGCTGCCTGAAACCACTAATTTCGGCCCACAAGTCCCCTATTAGACGAGAAACCAGTCCCGTTTGCCCAAAATGCCCGCATTAGCCCAGGAGGACCATTTTTGGCCCATACGGCCCGTGCCAGTCCAGAAAAAGTGCATTTTACAGAGATTTAACTCAAAAAAAAATTTTTAAGAGCCCCTTTGGCTCATCAGGTCTGTACTAGCCAAGAAGGTCCCTTTGGCCCATCAGTAAGTATTCCACCAGCAATTATTAAACCACACTCCAGTATTTTTCTCCCTCCCTTCATTGGCTCCCTGTGAGATCCAGGCCAGGATAGACTTTCCTACTTTATTGGTGAGATCTGCAGAAAAATATGAAAAATGTCTAAAATTGATTCTCCATCCTCTCCCCCTTCTCTCTCACAGTGTCTCTCACCTGTTTTGAGCAGAATTTCAGGCAGTTTCTGAGCTGCGTCGACCAGGCCCGAGTAACTGAGCTGCCAGCCCACCAGGCCTGAGTGACTGAGCTGCCAGCCCAAGATTCCATTCGGCCCACAATGTCCATACTAGCCCTCTGGAAGCCAGTCCTTTTGTCCCACAGCACCCATACTAGCGCTCCAGAAAGCCTCCCCCTCCCCCCCAGTATCATTATCCTCCTTGTTCACCCGTAGTCAAGGCTCCACATTCACCGCTGCCGACGGTCCAATGTCCGAAGCCCTCGCGTCGGGATGATCAAAACTCTGGCGTTTGGAACACTCCGCGGCATGGACCTCCCGACTCGGCCTCTTCTTACCGGAGACGCGGGCTTCACGGTGTTAAAGTCCACAGGCCCCGCGGTCCAAGCTCTTTTCCCAGACGATCCTCGGCAACGGATTACAGGTTCCACGATGGTAAGTCCCTGCGCCCATGGTTTGAAGTGCCGGGCTGGTCGTCAGGAAAGGCCTCACCATTCCACGTTGTTAGGGGGGACTCGTGGTTTCCAGCAAACGCGGGCTTGGTCAGGAAAGATAGAGCAACAAAGGCATGTACAGGTGATAGCAGTGTATATTGTGTATGTATATTGTTAGTGACATTGAGTCAAGAGTCAAGAGTCAAGAATGCTTCAGGCAGATTTAGGTGGACTTAACGGAAGTGTTCAGCGAAACGATCGCCAAGACTGCGCTTGGTCCTGCCGATATAGAGGAGTCCACACTTGGAACAGCGGATACAGTTGATGAGGTTGGAGGAAGTGCAAGTGAACCTCTGCCTCACCTGGGAAGACTGTTGGGGTCCTTGGACGGGGTCGAAGGTGGATGTATAGGGACAGGTGTTGCATCTCTTGCGGTTGCATGGGAAAGTATCTGGGGAGCAGGTGCTTTGGGTGGGAAGGGCTGAGTTGACCAGGGATTTGCAGAGGGAACGGTCTCTGCGGAGAGCGGAAAGGATTGGAGATGGGAAGATGTGGCTAGTAGTGGGATCCCATTGGAGGAAGCAAAAATGTTGGAGCAGTATGTGCTCTATGTGCTGTATGCGACGGCTGATGGGGTGGAAGGTGAGGACAAGGGGGACTCTGTCTTTGTTATGAATGAGGGGAGGGGAGCAAGAGCAGAGCTGTGGGATATTGAGGAGACCTTAGTGAGAGCCTCTCTAATGGAAGAGGAGAACCCTCGTTCCCTAAAGAATGAGGACATCTCCAATGACCTGGTATGGAACATCTCATCCTGGGCACAGATGCGGCGTAGACGGAGAAATTGGGAGTAAGGGATGGAATCTTTTCAGAAGCAGGGTGCGAAGAAATGTAGCCTAAATAACTATGGGAGTTAATGGCTTTATAATATATGTACATGTTTATGTACATGTGTGTACATGTGTATATACAGTGGCTTACAAAAGTTTTCATACCCCTTGAACTTTTTCACATTTTGTCACGTTACAACCACAAACGTAAATGTATTTTATTGGGATTTTATGTGATAGACCAACACAAAGTGGCGCATAATTGTGAAGTGGAAGGAAAATGGTTTTCAAATTTTTTACAAATAAAAAACTGAAAAGTGTGGCATACATACATATATATTTTTTTATATCCTATACTTTAGTTTATACACATACACACGCACACACACTCACACACACACATATATAAACACACACACACATAGTCTGTGCAGTTCAGAGCTTATTTGGAGGCTGTAGTGTTTAACAGCCTGATGGCTGTAGGGAATAAGCTGTTTCTGTGGCCAGGGTGGTGTGGGTCTCAGATAATGCTGACTGTCTTTTTGAGGCAGCGACTCCGGTAAATCCCATCAATGGTGGGGAGGTCAGAACCTGTGATGGACTGGGAAGTGTTCACCACTTTTTGCAGTCTTCTTCACTCCTGGGCATTCAAGTTGCCGAACCAGGCCATGATGCAATCAGTCAATATGCTCTCTACTGTGCACCTGTACAACCTGTAGAAGTTCAAGAGAGTTCCTTGACCTTCTGCACAGAAACAGGCCCTTCAGCCCATCGCCGACAAGATGTCCCATCTATAATACCTCCCTCACCTCCATCCAAGGATCCCCAGCAGTTCTCTCAGGTGAGACAGAGGTTCACATCCATCGTCTCTGACCTCATCTACTGTATTTCATGCTCCCGATGGTGTTTCCTGTGCATTGTTGAGACAGAGCGTAAACTCAGCAACGGGTTTCACAGAACACTTGTGCTCAATCTGCCAAGGTCTGCTGGATCTCCCGGTTGCCATCCATTTTGACTCCGATTGATTGACTGAGTGAGACCACGTTCAAAGTGGAGGAACAGTCCCTCAAATTCTGCCTTGCTGATTTACTCCAGCATTTTGTGTCTATCTTCGGTGTAAACTAGCAACTGTAGTTCCTTCCTACAAAATCCCCTCCCCACCTTGTTTTCCTACTTACTTCCCCGTTCCCCACCTGGAATTGCACCTATTTTTCTACTTCCCCTTTCTCCTGTCCCCTTCCACCTACAGTCCTTCCTCTGGCTTCACAATTTCTTCCTGTTTCCACCTCATAAACGCAAGGAAACAGGTTGTAGGAAAGCTGTCCCAACTCAACTGGTCCACGTTTAGCCCATATCCTTCCAAACTTTAGTCAAAATGTAGAAACAAGGAACTGCAAATGCTGGTTGATACATAAAATAATTTAAAGTGCTGGAATAACTCAGCAGATCAAGCAACCTCTGGAGAACTACTAAACCTTTCTTATGCATGTACCTCTCCGATTGTCTTTTGCATGCTCCTAGTACCTGCCTTACCAATCTCCTCTGGCAGCTCATTCCATACACCCACCACTCTCTGAGTGAAAAGATTGCCCCTTAGTTTACCATTAATTTTTAGCCCTCACCTTAAACCCATATCCTGTGGTTCTTGATTGTTCTACTCTGGGTAAAAGATTCTGCGCATTCACTCTAAATAGTCCCTTCATGATTTTGTACACCCCTATTACGGCACTTTAAATATGCCCCCCCTCTGAAAGGCGCCAAAGTCACCCACACGGGGAGCGGCAGAACTACAGCGCTGCTCAAGGTAAGTTTTGTAACATACCTATTATTAGTCAAGTCTCCAAAGAGGGTAGTGGATACAGCAACTATTGTGAAATTTAAGAACCATTTGACTGAGCCTTTGAGTCACCAACGCATAGTATGCTATTTTTAGTTTATTGTCACGTGCACCAAGACGTGTATTCTCCGGAATTAATTGTCATAGTGCAATGTAATGTGTCCATGGACAGTAATTGACAGTATATTTGTAATCCAGATTGAAGTTTAATGAAGCTATTTGAATTGAAATTACCTCCTGTCCACTGTCTGAGTAGTTCACTATATTCACAAGGTTGTATGGCCTGTAATTTAAACATACCATCACCATACATAAGCTTTAAACCTTCTCTGCTGACAACTTTGCCTTTCAGCTCTATCCCTTCAGTAATGTCCTCATTGATTACGAAGTTGATGTTGTTGAAAATAGCATTAAGGTGTTGTTCATCAGCATGTTTGGACAGGGAAGTTTCCTGCTTCCTCTCGAGAGATGAGTCAAGGACAACATGTTTCAATGGGATAGTTCAACCAGTCAATCTTATATTTTTCATACCCAACAGCCTCCAATTGGCAAGCTCTATTGACATTGGATGGCTTGATTGTAATCACGTATTGTCTTTTTGCTGATCGGAAAGGTTTTCACTGTACCAAGCTTTTCACGGTACACGCAACAGTAAACTAAACTCAAACTCAAAAGAAGGTGCATTGTTGACTGAGTGAAGACTTTGGTGAGTTAAAGGCTGGTTTAATTTTTTCTTTAATTTTTTGTTGTCATTTTATGTGCTCCTCCATTCAACTTTGATTTGGTCGTCAAGAACTGGTACCTTTAAGTCTCTGAGGTAATTAGATAAGCAGCTAACAATCCTTAACTGAGTGAACAGACACAGATCCAGTAGTTTTGAGGTGGTGACTGAGGAGGCTACTTCATAATGGTTCCCTTTCACAAAACCATTTTGACCTTGCCTAGTTAATTCAAATTTCAACCTGTCCCACTGTAAAGTCAATATCTATTCATACATTACCTGTGATATTGAACTGAATTGTTTAAGAAGGAAGTGCAGATGCTGGAAAAATGGAAGGTAGACAAAAATGCTGGAGAGTCTCAGTGGGTGAGGCAGCTTCTATGGAGTGAAGGAATAGGTGACTTTTCAGGTCGAGACCCTTCTTCAGATTAATGTGGGGGGGGGGGGGGGGGTGGGAAGAAGAAAGGATGTGGTGGAAGCAGTGGGCTGAGAGAGCCCACGGCGTTCCCCCCATGCCAGGTCCTTCTTTGTTCCTTACATGTGTTAATCTAAAAGGTTTACTCCTGTGTCTTCTTTTCGTTCGTTAACATTTGCGTTTTAGGTTCCCTATATCTAGAATTTTGAAAAATCAATTTAGTTACATTAGTTACCTAAAATCGAAAGGCAGGGCTCTGGGGAGAGTTGGAGAGCAGAGGGATCTAGGAGTACAGGTAATAATAATAATAATAATATTAATAACTTTAGTTGTGTAGCACTTTTCATACAATTGAATGTAACCCAAAGTGCTTTCCACAAAAAACACGGGTCTAAACAAAAAATACTGTTTAAAACAGGAAGGACATAGCGTAAAAAGCACAGATTTATATAAGTATTTTAAATATAAAATTGGGAATTGGGAAAAAACAATGAGGTCAATTACAGTTATAGGTTTGATTCAAAAGATTAGTTTTTAGCTGCTGTTTAAAAATGTCAACTGAGTGGGCGTCTCTCATGGTCCTGGGCCGGGTATTCCACAGGTTGGCGGGCGGTTATTGAAAAAGGCTGCTTTACCAATTTTCTTATTGCTGCGGCATTGAGAGGCAACAAGCTGGCATTAAAAGACCTGAGCGCTCGAGTTGGGGCATAGGGAAGGAGGGAGTCTAAAATATGCTGCTCCTAAGACGTTTATAGACAAGGAGGACTTTATAGACTATCCTGGATCTCACAGGGATTAAAATACTGGGGTGATATGTTCCATTTTTTGGGTATTTGTTAAAAGCCGGGCTGTGGCATTTTGAATGAGCTGTAACTTGTTGGTGGATTTTTAAGGCATTACAGTGGTTCCTTGGTATGAAAGCATGTATGAGTGTTTTACAGTCATGTTGAGTAAAGAAAGGCCATACTTTAGCAATATTTCTGAGGTGAAGAAAGCACACTTCGTTACCTTATTTATGTGAGATTTTAAATTAAGATCATTGTCAATTTTTACCCCCAGGCTTGTGAATTTGTTTTTGACACAGGCAGTCAAATTTCACAGTTTACCAAGTAACATCTCTCTCTTGGGTTCCGATTCAAGTAATAACATTTCTGTTAAAGTTAGCGTTCATCAATTTTGTAAATGAAAAATAGACAGGATGTCAAAGAACTTAAGGCATTTGCATCAGTGGGTTCAACAGAGAGGTATAATGAGTGTCATTGTGGGTACAGCAAGGCTCATGGGGTACCGCAAGGCTCAGTGCTGGGACCCCAGCTATTTACAATATATATTAATGATCTGGATGAGGGAATTGAATGCAACATCTCGAAGTTTGCGGATGACACGAAGCTGGGGGGCAGTGTTAGCTGTGAGGAGGATGCTAGGAGGCTGCAAGATGACTTGGATAGACTGGGTGAGTGGGCAAATGCATGGCAGATGCAGTATAATGAGGATAAATGTGAGGTTGTCCACTTTGGTGGCAAAAACAGGAAAGTAGACTATTATTTCAATGGTGACCGATTAGGAAAAGGGGAGATGCAACAACACCTGGGTGTCATGGTACACCAGTCATTGAAAGTAGGCATGCAGGTGCAATAGGCTGTGAAGAAAGCAAATGGTATGTTGGCATTCATAGCAAAAGGATTTGAGTACAAGAGCAGGGAGGTTCTACTGCAGTTGTACAGGGTCTTGGTGAGGCCACACCTGGAGTATTGCGTACAGTTTTGGTTTCCTAATCTGAGGAAAGACATTCTTGCCATAGAGGGAGTACAGAGAAGGTTCACCAGACTGATTCCTGGGATGGCACGACTTCCATATGAAGAAAGACTGGATAGACTTGGCTTGTACTCGCTGGAATTTAGAAGATTGAGGGGGGATCTCATGGAGACTTACAAAATTCTTAAGGGGTTGGATAGGCTAGATGCAGGTAGATTGTTCCCAATGTTGGGGAAGTCCAGAACAAGGGGTCACAGTTTAAGGATAAGGTGGAAGTCTTTTAGGACCGAGATGAGAAAATCATTTTTCACACAGAGAGTGGTGAGTCTGTGGAATTCTCTGCCAAAGAAGGTAGTTGAGGCCAGTTCATTGACTATATTTAAGAGGGAGTTTGATGTGGCCCTTGTGGCTAAAGGGATCAGGGGGTATGGAGAGAAGGCAGGTACAGGATACTGAGTTGGATGATCAGCCATGATCATATTGAATGGAGGTGCAGGCTCGAAGGGCTGAATGGCCTACTCCTGCACCTATTTTCTATGATTCTATGATTGTCATAACTTAGAAAATTTACATTATGCCAATTGATAACTCCTCCTAGTGGCAACATATACAAGGAAAATAATAACGGGCCAAGGCAGCTGCCAAGGCATGCTATATCATGCAGCTGTGACACATAGTCCCCAAGGCTAACAAAGTACTTCCACTAATATATGATTGAAACCAACTTAGCACCTGATCCGACTGGCCGACCCAGCGATCCATAAGAATACTGTGATCTATGGTGTCAAAAGCTGCTGTGATGTCTAAGAGGATCAGCATTGAGACTGTCCTCGTCAGTGATACCTTTAAGGTCACTGACTATTTTTATCAGGGCAGTCTCAGTGCTGCCATTTGCTCTGTAACCAGATTGAAATGTCTCTAAAATGTTATTTTGATTCAGAAAGTGTATTTGGTTGGATACCACTTTCTCCAGTACCTTGCTGATAAAGGATAGATTTAATGTGGGTCTGTAATTACTCAGTAGCCCACTGACTAAATTTGGTTTAATTAATAGAGGCTTTTCGACAGCGGTTTTATAAGTATCTGGGAAAATTCCAGTCTCAAGCGAGATGTTTCTAATTGCAAGATTAGAACTGGATAAACTGTTGAAAACATTATTTAAAAACTTTGTAAGAACCGCGTTGAAATTGTACATTATTCCTTGAACGTGGCGTCACAGGTATATATGGTGGTCAATAGGCTTTTGGCACAATGGCCTTCTTCAGTCAGAGTACAGAGTATAGAAGTTTGGAGGTCATGTTATAGTCGCACAAGACTCCACATTCAGTATCGTGTTCATTTTTGGTCACCCTGTTATAAGATGGAAAGAGTTTAGAGATGATCTCTGGTGATTGGAATTTTCCAATCTTACTTCCCTTCCTAATACAAATTTATATACCGCTATTCAATATAATCATGGCTGATCATCTAAAATCAGTGCCCCATTCCAGCTTTTTTCCCATATCCCTCAATTTCTTTAACTCAAATCTAACTTTCTCTTGAAAACATCCCATGAATTGGCCTCCACTGCCTTCTGTGGCAGAGAATTCAACAGATTCACAACTCTATGGGTGAAGAAGTTTTTCCTCATCTCAGTCCTAAATAGCCTACCCCTTATTGACATATAGCCTATAACATATATCATACAATGATAACAGCATGGAAACAGGCCGTCTCGGCTCTTCTGGTCCGTGCCGAACACTTATTCTCACCTAGTCCCATCTACCTGCACTCAGACCATAACCCTCCATTCCTTTCCCGTCCATATACCTATCCAATTTATTTTTGAAATGATAAAATCTGCCTCCACCACTTCCACTGGAAGCTCATTCCATACAGCTACCAGTCTCTGAGTAAAGAGGTTCCCCGTCATGTTACCCCTAAACTTCTGTCCCTTAATTCTCAAATCATGTCCTCTTGTTTGAATCTTCCCTACTCTCAATGGAAAAAGCTTATCCACATCAACTCTGTCTATCCCTCTCATCATTTTAATCTTATTCTTAAACTGTGACCCCTGGTTCTGGACTCCCCCGACAAGGGAACATTTTCCTGCATCTAGCCTGTCCAATCCTTTATTGTTACCTTTACCCTTCAGCACAGAAACTGATAAAATGTACCTGTTTAATTCATCTCCTCAGGTTTTCCACTATTAATATGCCAGGCTCTTACCATGGGGTAATGCATGGTCTATTTACACATAAACAATAGAAATAAGGAACAATGATGGTCTTGGACTGTCCTCTCTTCCAGCTTTCTTCCCCTTCCCCACTACAATCCTGACACAAAATGTCACCCATCTATGTTCTCCAATGATGTTGTCTGACCTGCTGAGTTAGTTTAGCACCTTGTGCCTTGTCTGTCAATGTCCAAATGTCTTTTAAATGTTACTAGACCAAGTGGGACCCATTGGGTCCCACTCCTCCAATGCAATATTCCACTTCTTACCCGTTCCCACAATGCAACCCGTTACCCACCGCAATATTCCACCATTGACCCATAGCCCTCTACTTTACTGGCGCGGCTCATTTCTCCTCATCCCTCAACACTCACTCCCTCTCCTCCACCCTCCCTCTTCTTTCCCCACTTCTCCTCCCCTCTCCAACTCCCTCCCTCCTTTCCCTTATCCTCAGTCCCTCCCTCCCTCCCTCCATCCATAAATCCTCTCCCCTCCCTACCCCCCTCCTCTCCCTCTATCAGTTTAAATAATCAAGCAGGGCCCGTTGGGCCTCGTTCTCCCAACGCAATATTCCACCACTCAGGTGTTCCCCAAATGCAACCCGTTTCCACCATTCACCCTTTCCCCCAATGCAACCCACTCCCCCAACACAATATTCCACCAATCACTCATAGCCCACAACTGTGCAGGTGCGGCACATTTCCCCTCATTCCCCACCCCTCCCTCCCCCTCCCCCCTCTTCTCTCCCCTTTCCTGCTCTCCTCCTCCACTCCCTCCCGCACTTCTCCCTCCCTCTCCTTTCCCCTCCCCTCAGTCCTCTCTGCCTTCAGTCACTCACTCCCTTCCTCCACAACCCCACTCCCCCCCCACCCCCCTTGACGTCATTGTGATTTGGAAGAGTTTTTAATGTAAATGAGATCCCATTGTGACATTATAGTTGCTAACTGCCACTACAACGTCAAGTGATATTTTTCAGTCTCCCTCTCTGTCTTTCTCTCTCTCTCTCTCTCCCTCCCTCTCTCTGTCCCTCTCGCTCTCTGTGTCTCTCTCCCTTTTTTTGGTTGGGGGATGGGGGTCGGGGTGCCGTTGGCGTTCTGTGCCTGTGTCCGCACCAGACCTCACTGTAAGCTCAGTGCTGCGTTCAATTATGCGCGTGCATTAATTAATTCAGTGCCATGTGCGCTGCTGGAGTCCCGTAGCAGTGGCAGCGGCAGTTCAAATTGAAGGAGCTGAGGACAAGCAACGTGTTTTAACCTGAACAATGACCAACCGTGTGTCGAGCTGTTTTTGGGTGGATGGAGCTTATTCCATTGTGATGTCATTGTCGGTTGGAGGACTGTGAGATCCCATTGTGACTATCACAGCTGCAAACTGCCAGAAATTCCCATTAACTTCCACAGCATCTGTCAAGTTATTTTTCTGAATGTGGGGTTTTGTAAACTTTTCAATAACTTGTGAAATATAACATAAATCTGAAGAAAACATGACACAAACAATGGTGAGTAAGGTGGTGCAAACTTTTAGCACTATCGTATACCACTTTGGCGTAGTTCCAGATCACATGGGCAAACACGCATAGATGGATAGAAACAGGAATAGAGTTTTGCTAATATATCAGACTAAGTGGGACCCGTTGGGTCCCAGCTTCACACAGGAGGGCTGGTCCCCCAATGCAATATTCCACCTTTTCACCAATTCTAATATTGCTGGCCAGTGGGGTGGGGGGGGGGGGGGGCTTTCTGGAGCACTAGTATGTGTTGTGGGTCTGGTTGGTTTCCAGAGGGCTAGTATGGACATTGTGGGCCGAATGGATTCTTGGGCTGGCAGCTAAGTCACTCTGGCCAGTCAGCTCAGTCACTCTGGCCGGACAGCATTTTATAACCAATAGAGACACATTTGCAAGCATTTTAGAACCAATAGACACACTTTTTGCGAGTACTTTAGAACCAATAGAGACACTTTTTGCAAGCATTTTAGAACCAATAGAGACACCTTTTCCAAGCATTTTAAACCAATAGACACCTTCTGCAAGCATTTGAGAACCAATAGACACTCTTTCAGCAAACATTTTAGAACCAATAGAAACACTCTTCCAGCAAGCATGTTACCCAATAGAGACACTGTTTGCAACCATATTAGACCCAATAGGCACTTTCTGCAACCTTTCGACAAGGTCCCATATAAGAGATTAATATACAAACCTAAAGCACACGGTATTGGAGGTTCAGTATTGATGTGGATAGAGAACTGGCTGGCAGACAGGAAGCAAAGAGTAGGAGTGAACGGGTCCTTTTCAGGATGGTAGGCAGTGATTAGTGGGGTGCCGCAAGGCTCAGTGCTGGGACCCCAGCTATTTAGAATATATATTAATGATTTGGACGAGGGAATAAAATGCAACATCTCCACGTTTGCGGATGACACGAAGCTGGGGGGCAACAGGCTGTGAAGATAGCAAATGGTATGTTGGCATTCATAGCAAAAGGATTTAAGTACAAGAGCAGGAAGGTTCTACTGCAGTTGTACAGGGTCTTGGTGAGGCCACACCTGGAGTATTGCGTACAGTTTTGGTCTTCTAATCTGAGGAAAGACATTCTTGCCATGGAGGGAGTACAGAGAAGGTTCACCAGACTGATTCCTGGGATGGCACGACTTCCATATGAAGAAAGACTGGATAGACTCGGCTTGTACTCGCTGGAATTTAGAAGATTGAGGGGGCTTCTCATAGAGACTTACAAAATTCTTAAGGGGTTGGATAGGCTAGATGCAGGAAGATTGTTCCCGATGTTGGGGAAGTCCAGGACAATGGGTCACAGTTTAAGGATAAGGGGGAAGTCTTTTAGGACCGAGATGAGAAAATCTTTTTTCACACAGAGAATGGTGAATCTGTGGAATTCTCTGCCACAGAAGGTAGTTGAGGCCAGTTCGTTGGCCATATTTAAGAGGGAGTTGGATGTGGCCCTTGTGGCTGAAGGGATCAGGGCGTATGGAGAGAAGGCAGGTACAGGATACTGAGTTGGATGATCAGCCATGATCATATTGAATGGCGGTGCAGGCTTGAAGAGCCCAATGGCCTGCTCCTGCACCTAATTTCTATGTTTCTATGTTTTAGAACCAATAGACACTTTTTGCAACCATTTAGAACCAATAGACACTTTTTGCAACCATTGGCGGTGCAGGCTCGAAGGGCTGAATGGCCTACTCCTGCACCTAATTTCTATGTTTCTATGTTTCTATGTTTAGAACCAATAGACACATTTTGCAAGCATTTTAAACCAATAGAGACACTCTTTCAGCAAGCATTTTAGAACCAATAGAGACACTTTCAGCAAGCATTTTAGAACCAATAGAGACACTTTCAGCAAGCATTTCGGAACCAATAGAGACACTCTTTCAGCAAGCATTTTAGAACCAATAGAGACACTCTTTCAGCAAGCATTTTAGAACCAATAGAGATACTTTCAGCAAGCATTTTAGAACCAATAGAGACACTTTCTGCAGACATTTTAGACTAAATAGACACTGGTTTCCAGAGGGCTAGTATGGACACTGTGGGCCGAATTGATTCTTGGGCTGGCAGCTAAGTCACTCTGGCCAGGCAGCTCAGTCACTCTGGCCAGGCAGCATTTTAGAACCAATAGAGACACTTTTTGCAAGCATTTCAGAAACAATAGAGACACTTTTTGCAAGCATTTCAGAAACAATAGAGACACTTTATGCAAGCATTTTAGAACCAAAAGACACTCTTTCAGCAAACATTTTAGAACCAAAAGACACTCTTTCTGCAATCATTTTAGAACCAATAGACACCTTCTGCAAGCATTTTAGAACCAATAGACACTCTTTCAGCAAGCATTTTAGACAAAATAGAGACACTTTCTGCAACCATTTAGACACAACAGACACTTTTTGCAACCATTCAGACAGTATAGACAGTTTCCGCAACTATTTGGAACAAATACACAAATTTATGCAACCTTTTAGAACCAATAGACACTTTATGCAACTATTTAGAACCAATAGACATGTTCTGCAACCTTTAAGAACCAATAGACACTTTCTGCAACCTTTTAGAACCAATAAACACCTTTTGTAAGCATTTAGAACCAATAGAAACTTTTTGCATGCATTTTAGAACCAATCGACACTTTCTGCAAGCATTTTAGAACCAAGAGACACTTTCTGCAAGCATTTTAGAACCAATAGAGACACTTTCTGCAAGCATTTTAGAACCAATAGAGAATCTTTCTGCAACCAATTTACAACCAATAGACACTTTTTGGAACCATTTTAGAACCAATAGAGACACTTTTTGCAAGCATTTTAGAACCAATAGACCCTTTGTGCAACCATTTCAGAACCAAAAAATACACTTTTTGCAACCATTTTAGATACCAATAGACATTTTTTGAGAACCACATTAAGGGCATTCACAGTTGAGTAGACGTGTGTTCAGTGCTATTCAGAGCTCAGAGAGACTGAGTGAGGCATACCACTGGCTTCCTCCACCTTGCAGAGACTGAATGAGGCACACCACTTCCTGGTTTTATAGTCCCTTCTCCTCCCTCCAGCAGGGGCAGCAGAGAGAATGGGGAACATTTTAAAAACAGTAATATCTCTCTGACTTTTCATCAATGGGAAAAATCCTCTGGTCCTGGAAGGCGGAGGAGGGCTCTGAGCGAGGGTGGCCAAAAATGACAGCCGTACGTGGCGGCGTTCTCTCAGAAATCGCAGCACAGCGAACCTAAAGCGGTCAAGATCAGACTTTTAGTATTATAGATAGAAGATAGATAGAGACACTTTTTGCAACATTTTAGAACCAATAGACACACTTTTTGCAATAATTTAAGAACCAATAGAGACACTTTTTGCAAGCATTTTAGAACCAATGGACACCTTCTGCAAGCATTTTAGAACCAATAGACATCCTTTCAGCAAGCATTTTAGAACCAATGGACACCTTCTGCAAGTATTTTAGAACCAATAGACACCTTCTGAAAGCATTTTAGAACCAATAGGCACATTCCTTCAGCAAGTATTTGAGAACCAATAGAGACACTCTTTCAGCAAGCATTTTAGAACCAATGAAGACACTCTTTCAGCAAGCATTTTAGACCCAATAGATACTTCCTGCATCCATTTTAGACACAACAGACACTTCCTGCAACCATTTAGACACAACATACACTTTTTGCAACAATTTAGACACAATAGACAGTTTATACAACCATTTAGAACCAATAGACACTTTCTGCAACCTTTTAGAACCAATAGACACTTTCTGCAACCATTTTAGAACCAAGAGACACCTTCTGCAAGCATTTTAGAACCAAGAGACACCTTCTGCAAGCATCTTAGGACCAATAGAGACACTATTTGCAAGCATTTTAGAACCAATGGAGACACTTTATGCAAGCATTTGAGAACCAATAGAGATACTTTTTGCAAGCAATTTAGAACCAACAGACACTTTTTGCAAGTAATTTAGAACCAACAGACACTTTTTGCAAGCAATTTAGAACCAATAGAGACACATTTTGCAAGCAATTTAGAACCAATAGAGACACTTTTTGCAAGCAATTTAGAACCAATAGAGACACTTTTTGCAAGCAATTTAGAACCAATAGAGACACTTTTTGCAAGCATTTTAGTAGCAATAGAGACACTTTATGCAAGCATTTTAGTACCAATAGACACTTTCTGCAAGAATTTCAGTACCAACTGAGACACTTTTTGCAAGCATTTTAGAACCAACAGACACTTTTTGCAAGCATTTTAGAACCAATAGTGACACTTTTTGGAACCATTTTAGAACCAATTGAGACTCTTTTTGCAAGCATTTTAGAACCAATAGACCCTTTTTTGCAACCATATTAACCAAAATATACACTTTCTGCAACCATTTTAGAAACAATAGACATTTTTTGCAACCTTTTTAGAACCACATTAAGGGCACTCACAGTTGAGTAGATGTGTTCAGTGCTATTCAGAGCTCAGAGAGACTGAGTGCGGCACAGCACTGGCTTCCTCAATCTTGCAGAGACTGAGTGAGGCACACCACTTCCTGGTTTTATAGTCCCTCTCCTTCCCTCCAGCAGGGGCAGCAGGGAGAATGGGGAATATTTTAAAAACAGTAATATCTCACTGATTTTTCAGCGATGGGAGAAATCCTCTGGTCCTGGAAGGCGGAGGAGGGCTCTGAGCGAGGTGGCCAAAAATGACAGCCATAGGTGGCGGCGTTCTCTTGGAAATCACAGCACACTGATCCGAAAGCGGTTAAGATCAGACTTTTAGTAATATAGATATTAGACCAAGTGGGACCCGTTGTGCCCCATTCCCCCAACACAATAATACACCACTCACCCGTTCCCCAAACACAATATTCCACCACTCACCCATAGCCTCCAAGGGAGGCCTGGTCCCTCAAGACAACCTGTTCCCCAATGTAAGATGCCACCCACTCATCCGCTGGGTTCCTGTCACATGAGAGGCAAGGTCCCCCAACACAATGCATACCCCCAACGCAATATTAGATCACCCATGCACACCAGGAGGCCTGGTCCCCCAACGCAAACAATTCCCCAACGTAAGTTTCCACCACTTACCCATTCCTCCAATGCAAACCATCCCCCCAATGGGTCCCTGACACATGGAACGTCTGGTCCCCCAATGCATCCCATTCCCCAACGTAAGATTCCACCACTCACCTATTCCCCCAAAGCAACCGGTTCCCCATTGCAATATTCCACCACTCACCCCATAGCCACTCATCCTCCCTCTTTTTAAATTAAAAAAAAAATGCAAGCACTTGCTGACAGGACTTTAAAAAAATCTCCAATTCCACTTCCCCTGCCCCTCCCAGAACTCCCTCCCCCTCCAGTTCTAGTGTCTCTCTGCCCCCTCCCCTCCTGTTCTTGCCAGGACTATGTGTTCTATGATCGCAACATTGTTGCAAATGAATTCCCGTTGTGATGTAATTGTTGGGTGGAGGACTGTGAGATCCCATGGTGACATCATGGCTGCAAACTGCCAGAAACTCCCATTAACCTCCACAGCATCTGTCAAGTTATGGTTCTCAAAGTGGGTTTTTTAAACATTTAAATGTCAATAACTTGTGGAATATAACATCAATCTGAACGAAACTTGACACAAACGACCAGAAGACAATGGTGAGTAAGGTAGTGGGGGGGGGGGGGGGGAAGGGGAGGGGAGGAGGCGAGGGGGGGTGGGGGGGGAGGGAGAGAGAGAGAGAGAGAGAGAGAGAGAGAGAGAGCCCCAACAAAGCCCTTATCAATGTTCTCTTGCGATAATTTGACATTCATACCAAGTCAATTCACCTACAAACCTGTACGTCTTTGGAGTGTGGGAGGAAACCGAAGATCTCGTAAAAAAGCCATGGGAGAACGTACAAACTCCGTGCAGACAGCACTCATGGTCAGGATCCATCCTAGGTCTATGGGCTGAAAGGCAGCAACTCTACAGGATCCAGGGAGATAGCTGTATGGATAGTAAATTGCCTCCATGGATGGAAGCAGAAGTTGATGGAGGAAGGTTGCTTCTCAGACTGGAGGCCGGTGACTAGTGGTCTGCCTCAGGGTACAGTGCTGGGTCTGTTACTGTTTGTCATCTACATCAATGATTTGGATGAGAACGTAGACAGCAAGAATAGCAAGTTTGCTGATGACAAAAAAGTGGGTAGTTTTGCAGATCTTGATCGATATGTCAGTTGGTTTGAGGAATGATTGGTGGAGTTTAATAAAGAGAAATGAGTGGTGTTGCATTTTGGGTATTCTAACATGGGCAGGACCTACACAGTGAATGATAGGCCTCTGCGGAGTGTTGTAGAGCAGAGAGATCTCGGAGTGCAGGTGCAAGGCTCCTTGAAGGTGGAGGTACAGGTAGATAGAGTGGTCAAAAAGGCTATTGGCACAATGGCCATCATTAGTCAGATTATTGATTATAGAAGTTGGGAAGTCATGTTGCAGTTACATAAGACGTTGGTGAGGCCGCATTTTGTGTATTGTGCTCCATTCTGGGCACCATGTTATAGGAAAGATGTTGTCAAGCTGGAAAGGGCACAGAGAAGATTTACGAGGATGTTGCCTGAACTCTGGGTTTGAGCTACAGGGAGAGGTTGAGTAGGCTGGGGCACTATTCCCAGCACAGGAGGATGAGGGGTGATCTTATATAAGGATGATTTGTAGTTGATATATAGATGATTTGTAAAAAATCATGAGAGGAATAGATTGGCTAGATGCACAGAGTCTCTTGCCCAGAGTAGATGAATCGAGGACCACGGGAATTAGTTTCAAGGTGAAGGGGAAAAGATTCAATAGGAATCTGAGTAGTAACTTTTTCACACAAAAGGTAGTGGGTAACAAGCTGCCAGAGGAGGTAGTTGAGGCAGGGACTATCCCATTGTTTAAGAAACAGTTAGACTGGTACATGGATAGGACAGGTTAGTGCAGGCAGGTGGGACTAGTGTAGCTGGGAGATGTTAGCCGGTGTGGGAAAGTTGGGATGAAGGGCCTGTTTCCACACTGTATTACTCTATCACTCTATAGCTCTGCCATGCGATGTCAACCCTCTTTATATATCAACCCTCGTATTCTTTTGCCATTCGAGCTTTGATTATTCCCAAGGCCTTCTAAAAGGCCTTCCACTCACACAGCTCTACCATTCATATCCTACTTGGTGTACATCATTATTTTCATCATAGAGCATTGAATATAGGAGTAGGGAAATAATGTTAAAATTGTACAAGGCATTGGTGAGACCAATTCTGGAGTATGGTGTACAATTTTGGTCGCCTAATTATAGGAAGGATGTCAACAAAATAGAGCACAGAGGAGATTTACTAGAATGTTGCCTGGGTTCCAGCAACTAAGTTACAGAAAAAGGTTGAACAAGTTAGGTCTTTATTGTTTGGAGCACAGAAAGTTAAGGGGGGACTTGATTGAGGTCTTTAAAATGATGAAAGGGATAGACAGAGTTGACGTGGATAAGCTTTTCCCATTGAGGGGAGGGAAGATTCAAACAAGAGGGCATGACATGAGAATTAAGGAACAGAAGTTTCGGGGTAACGTGAGGGGCAACTTCTTTACTCAGAGGGTGGTGGCTGTGTGGAATGAGCTTCCAGCAGAAGCGGTGGAGGCAGGATTGATTTTAACATTTAAAAGTAAAGTGGATAGGTATATGGACGGGAAGGGAATGGAGGGGTATGGTCTGAGTGCAGGTAGACGGGACTAGGGGAAAATAAATGTTCTGCACGGACTGGAAGGGCCGAGAGGGCCTGTTTCCGTGTTGTCATTGTTATATGGTTATATGGTTATATGACCTGCCTGTCTGTGTGCTTCTTGATAACCAATTAAAAATGACCGCAATAAATCCCCCAAGTGTTCCTCTTAGAACTTTCTCTTCCACCCACTGAACATTTCCACAACTGTTGTTAACATTAACACTGTCATGAAGAAACAAGTTTCTGTTATCGTGTATTGCCTGATTATTGCAAGGTGAAGTAACATGTTATTTGCCAATGGTAAATTGGTGTGTCGTGCAATTTTTAACATTTTATCTTTTTTTTTTAACTCCTATTAGAAGAGTACCAATTTGTCCAGATTGTGAAGTCTCTTTTCCTCCTTCAATAATTGTATTGGTAAGTATTTTTTTACTTATTCTTTGAATTGGTGATAAAGCAAGATTGCCACCTTGACATCTTTATAGTTTAGTTTAGAGACAAATCATGGAAGCCAGCCCTTCAGCCCACCGAGTCGATTAATAACCAGGTCACACTAGATCTTTGTTATCCTACTTTTTCCTCCAGTCTCTGCACATTAGGGGCAAATTTTATCAAAGTCAATTAACATAGAGACCTGCACGTCTTTGGGATGTGGAATGAAACTGGAGCACCCGGAGGAAACTCACAGTCACAGGAAGAACATGCAAACTCCACACAGACAGAACTCCACACAGTACAGGTGTCAGGGCTTAAGGGGATAAGGCAGGATATTGGTGTTAGTGGGGTGAGATAGATCAGCCATGATTAAATGGGGTTAGGAGAGAAAGATAGATTAGCCATGATTGAATGGCGGAGCAGACTTGATGGGCCAAATGACCCATTCACTTATTTCCTATCACACATGAACTTATGAACCGGTAGTCAGGACTGAACCCAGCTCCCTGGGGTTGTGAAGCAGCAGCTCTACAAGCTGTGTCACTGGGCTGCCCTTTCTTTCATAAAATATCCTCCATTTCTAGCAATGTGTGAAATGAATGTTCAATCTATTGATAGACAATAGACAATAGGTGCAGGAGTAGGCCATTCGGTACCACTTTGGTAAACCTTTCATTTGGTCTGTGCAGGGCAATGGAGTTGTTAACATGTAGATTATTTAATGTCAAATTGTATGGTCATCTTCATGTACCAAATAACCACCTTTGACTCTTTGCGACACTTGGATTAATTTACTTTTGATGGTCAGGATGGCTGTACATGTGTTGGACTGGGCTGGTCTCTGCATCCTCTTTTGACCTTGTGCATATGAATTGTCGAACCAAGTCACAATGAAACCAGACAGGCAGGATATTTTCTAAGTTCATAAGTTTAGGTTAGTTTACTTGAGTTTAGGAATAAACTCACAAAAAGGCACAGCGCAAAAAGGTCCTTGGCCCATCAAGTCCGCATCAACCTGCGATCCTCACATATTAACATCATCCTACACACAGTAGTGACAATTTACACTTATACCAAGCCAACTAACGTACAAACCTGTACTCTTTGGAGTGTGGGAGGAAACAGATGATCTTGGAGAAAACCCACGCAGGTCATGGGGGAACGTACAAACTCCGTACAGACAGCACCCGTAGTCCAGATTGAACCCGGGTCTCCGGTGCTGCAGGTACTGTAAGGCAGCAACTTTATCGCTGCGTCACCATGGCGCCCGTGTTCTCGGAGAAGAATTAGGCCATTCACCCCATCAAGTTTACTTTACCATTCAATCATGGCTGATCGATGTTTCCCTTTCAATCCCATTCTCCTGCCTTTTTCCTGTAACCCCTGACACCGTTACTAATCAAGAATCTGTCAATATCTGCCTTACAAATATCTGTTAACGGCCTCCACAACCATTGAGATTCACCAGGCTCAGACATTCCTGAGAAATTCCTCCTCATCTCCTTTCTAAAGGTACGTCCATTTATTCTGAGGCAATGGCCTCTGTTCCCAGACTCTCACATGAGTGGAAACATCGTCTCCAGTAAATTTAAAGAAGATTGTTAGAGTATCTGGTGACATGCCAAGCTGAGGGCATAGGTATAGTATACACAGGTGACTTCCTGAAAGTCAACGTGTCTAAGACCAGGGAGACAATAGACAATAGACAATAGAGCAGGAGTAGGCCATTTGGCCCTTTGAGCCTGCACCGACATTCACTGTGATCATGGCTGATCATCCACAATCAGCAGCCCATTCCTTCCTTCTCACAACTCTCTCTTGAAAGCATCCAGAGAATTGGCTTCCATTGCCTTCTAAGGCAGAGAATTCCACAGATTCACAACTCTCTGGGTGAAAAAGTGTTTCATCATCTACGTTCTAAATGGCCTACCCCTTATTCTTAAACTGTGACCCCTGGTTCTGGACTCCCCCGATATCGGGAATATTTTTCCTGCATCTAGCCTGTCCAATCCTTTAATTTTTTTAATGTTCCTATAAGATTTCCTCTCATCCTACTAAATTCCAGTGAATACAAGCCCAATCGACCCATTCTATCATCATATGTCAGTCCTGCCATCCCAGAAATTAACCTGGTAAACCTACACTGCACCCCCTCAATAGCAAGAATATCCTTCCTCAAATGGGGAGATCAAAATTGCACTTAATACTTCAAGTGTGGTCTCACCAGGGCCCTGTACAATTGCAGTAGGACCCCCTTGCATCTAAACTCAAATCCTCTCGCAATGAAGGCTTTCTTCGTTGCTGCTGTTCCTGCATGCTTACTTTCAATGACTGATGTACAAGTACACCCATTGAACCTCACCTTTTCCTTATCTGACACCATACAGATAATAAGCTTCCTTCCTGTTCTAGCCAGCAAAGTTGATAACCTCACATTTATCCATATTATACTGCATCTGACATTCTTCTATCCACCCACCCAACCTATCCACGTCACCCTGCAGCCTCATAGCATCCACTTCGCAGTTCACACTGCCACCCAGCTTTGTGTCATCCGTAAACTTGGAGATGTTACATTTAATTACCTTTCTAAATTATTAATATATACTGTAAATAACTGGGGTGCCATCACTGAGCCTTGTGGCACCCCACTAGTCACTACCTGCCATTCTGAAAAGGGCCCGTTAATTCCTACTCTTTGTTTCCCGTCTGCCAACCAGTTCTCTATCTATATCAATGCCTTACCCCCAATATCATGTGCTCGAACTTTGCACACTAATCTCTTGTTGCTCTGAGGAAGAATCTGTCTTCTGTGATTCAACGAATAAAGAAATGACAACATCCTCGTAAATATTCTCTGCATTCTTTCATAGAAACATAGAAACATAGAAATTAGGTGCAGGAGCAGGTCATTCGGCCCTTCGAGGCTGCACCGCCATTCAATATGATCATGGCTGATCATCCAACTCAGTATCCTGTACCTGCCTTCTCTCCATACCCCCTGATCCCTTTAGCCACAAGGGCCACATCCAACTCCCTCTTAAATATAGCCAACAAACTGGCCTCAACTACCTTCTGTGGCAGAGAATTCCACAGATTCACCACTCTCTGTGTGAAAAATGAGTTTCTCAACTCGGTCCTAAAAGACTTCCCCCTTATCCTTAAACTACGACCCCTTGTCCTGGACTTCCCCAACACCGGGAACAATCTTCCTGCATCTAGCTTGTCCAACCCCTTAAGAATTTTGTAAGTCTCTATGAGATCCCCCCTCAATCTTCTAAATTCCAGCGAGTACAAGCCAAGTCTATCCAGTCTTTCTTCATATGGAAGTCCTTCCATCCCAGGAATCAGTCTGGTGAACCTTCTCTGTACTCCCTCTATGGCAAGAATGTCTTTCCTCAGATTAGGAGACCAAAACTGTACGCAATACTCCAGGTGTGGCCCCACCAAGACCCCGTACAGCTGCAGGAGAACCTCCCTGATCTTGTACTCAAATCCTTTTGCTATGAATGTCAACATACCATTCGCTTTCTTCACAGCCTGCTGCACCTGCATGCCTACTTTCAATGACTGGTGTACCATGACACCCAGATCTCGTTGCATCTCCCCTTCTCCCAATCGGCCACCATTCAAATAATAGTCTACTTTCCTGTTTTTGCCACCAAAGTGGACAACCTCACATTTATCCACATTATACTGCATCTGTCATGTATTTGCCCACACACCCAGTCTATCCAAGTCATCTTGCAGCCTCCTAGCATCCTCCTCACAGCTAACACTGCCTCCCAGCATTAATTTCCATCTTAATGAGGCCCTGCCTATAACAGGGAGATAAAAACTGTGCACAATGCTCTGTAAGCACTCACAAACATTTTCTTCAACTGTAACATAATATCCCAACTTTTATAAAAACATAGAAACATAGAAAATAGGTGCAGGAGGAGGCCATTTGGCCCTTCGAGCCAGCACCGCCATTCATCGTGATCATGGCAGATCGTCTCCAATCAGTAACTCATGCCTGCCTTCTCCCCATATCCCTTGATTTCACTCGCCCCTAGAGCTCCATCTAACTCTCTCTTAAATCCATCCAGTGATTTGGCCTCCACTGCCCTCTGTGGCGTGGAATTCCACAAATTCACAACTCTCTGGGTGAAAATGTTTTTTGTCACCTCAGTCTTAAATGCCCTCCCCATTATTCTAAGACTGTGTCCTCTGGTTCTGGACTCTCCCAACATTGGGAACATTTTTCCTGCATCTAGTTTGTCCGGTCCTTATATAATGTTATATGTTTCTATAAGATACCCCCTCATTCTTCTAAACTTCAGTGAATACAAGACTAGTCTTTTCAATCTTTCCTCATATGACAGGCCCGCCATCCCAGGGATCAATCTCGTGAACATACGCTGCACTGCCTCAATCACAAAGATGTCCTTCCTCAAATTAGGAGACCAAAACTATACACGATACTCCAGATGTGGTCTTACCAGAGCATTATACAACTGCAGAAGAACCTCTTTACTTCTATTCTGAAATCCTCTTGTTATGAAGGCCAAAATTCCATTAGCTTTCTTCACTGCCTGCTGTACCTGCACACCAACTTTCAGTGACTGGTGTACAAGGACACCCAGGTCTCGCTGCACCTCATCCTTACCTAATCCCATTGAGATAATATTCTGCCCCCTTGTTTTTTGCCACCAAAGTGGATAACCTCACATTTATCTATATTATACTGCATCTTCCACACATCTGCTCACTCACTCAACCTATCCAGGTCACCCTGCAACCTCCTAACATCCTTCTTCACAGTTCACACTGCCGCCCAGCTTTGTGTCACGAGCAAACTTGCTAGTGTTGCTCTTAATTCCCTCTTCCAAATCATTAATATATTTGGTAAACAGTTGCGGCCCCAATACTGAGCCTTGAGGCACTCCACTCGCTACTGCCTGCCATTCTGAAAAAGACTCATTCACTCCTACTCTTTGCTTCCTGTCTGCCAACCAATTTTCAATCCATGTCAACACCCTACCCCCAATACTATGTGCTCTAATTTTAGTCACCAGTGTCCTGTGCAGGCCTTATTAAAGGCTTTCTGAAAGTCTAGATACACTACATCCACTGGCTCCCCTTCATCCATTTTACATGTCACATCCTCAGAAAATTCCAGAAGGTTAGCCAAGCATGATTTCCCTTTTATAAATCCACGTTGACTTGGACTAATCCTTTTACTGCTATCCAAATGCCCTATTATTAACTCTTTAATAATTGCTCCAGCATCTTTCCCACCACCGAAGTCAGGCTAACTGGTCTGTATTCCCCGTTTTCTTTCTTGCTCCTCTCTTGAAAAGTGGGATAACATTAGCTATTCTCCAATCCACAGGAACTGATCCTGAATCTTTTGAATATTGGAAAATTATCACCATTGCATCCACTATTTCTAGAGCCACCTCCTTGAGGACCCTGGGATGCTGGCCATCCAGCGCTGGGAATTTATCATCCTTCAGTCCCATTAGCCTGCCCAATACTATTTCTCGCCTAATGAAAATTTCTTTCAGTCCTCTACCCCCTTAGATCCTCTGTCCTCCAGTACATCTGGGAGATTGTTTGTGTCTTCCTTTGTGAAGACAGATCCGAAGTACCTGTTCAACTCTTCTGCCATTTCCTTGTTCCCCATAATAATTTCACCCGTGTCTGTCTTCAAGGGACCCACATTTGACTTTGCTACTCTTTTTCCCTTAAAATATCTAAAGAAGCTTTTACTGTCCTTCTTTATATTCCTTGCCAGCTTTCCCTCGTACTTCATCTTTTCAGCCCGTATTGCCCGTTTTGTTTTCTTCTGGTGTCCTATGAAAGTTTCCCAATCCTCTGGCTTCCGGCTACTCTTTGCTGTGTTATACATCTTTTCTTTTAGTTTTATTCTATCCCTAACTTCTCGTCAGCCACAGTTGGCTCCTACTCTCCTTATAATCTATCTTCCTTTTTTAATTTAAATGATCCTGTGTCTTCCGTATTATGTCCAGAAATGTCTGCCATTGCTGTTCCACCGTCATTCCTGCTAGGATCCCTTTCCAGTCTACCTCTCATGCCTTCATAGTCTCCTTTGTTCAACTGCATCACTGACAATACTTGACTGATGAAGGCTAATGTACCAAAAACCTTCTTGACCAACCTATTTACAAGTGACATCAGTGTCAGGGAACTAGGTACATGCACTCCCAGATTCCTCTGCTCTTCAACACTCCACAGAGCCCTACCACTCAGTGTGAAGGTCCTGCCCATATTAGTGCTCCCAAAATCCATCACCTCACACTCCTCTGTATTAAACTCAATTAGCTATTCCACCGCCCACCTGCCCAACTGATCAAGGTCCTGTTGTCATTTTTCATAATCATCTATATATATATTACTAAAATTCTCATCTTGTTTATTTGTTTGTTTGTTTGTATGTGTGCGTGTTCCCAAAACTCCGCAAAAACTGTACATGATAGCACTACAATTTTTGGTCCATCTTACTCGCGATGTCCTGCGATGTGAACTACAAAGTTTTGTTTAGATTTATGTTATATTTTACAAGATATTGACATTTAAAACTTAAATTAACTTGAAAAAGCGCCCACTCTTGCTGGCCGTAACTGTGTATTTGGAGGAGGCCCATCAGCCACGTGCATGCGCAGTGGACCCAGTATCTGTGCCTGTGCAGTTGGGGCCTTTGACCGTGCTTTTGGTGCTGGGAAGCAGACACGGACATGGACTGGGCCCTGACCACCACCCTGCGCTGGGGTTGGAGTCAGTGCAGGATCCGGGGGAGGTGAGAGGCAGGGTCGGGGACCCAGGGACTGGGAGCTGAGGCTGGGCCTTGGGCTGGGTCAGGGTCTGAGGGCAGGGGCATTGCTGCTCCAGGCCCGTGGGGAGGGAAAGGATCGGGGCACAGGGCAAGGACTAGCCTCAGCCTCTCCCTCCCCCTCCCCCAGTTCTAGGCCGCTCTGCCCATCCCCCCTGACAGCCCCCCCTGAAGTACAACTTCATCGCCGATGTGGTGAAGAAACGGGGCTGGTGGTGATTCACTCCTACTCTTTGCTTCCTGTCTGCCAACCAATTTTCAATCCGTCAACACCCTACCCCCAATACTATGTGCTCTAATTTTAGTCACCAGTGTCCTGTGCAGGCCTTATTAAAGGCTTTCTGAAAGTCTAGATACACTACATCCACTGGCTCCCCTTCATCCATTTTACATGTCACATCCTCAGAAAATTCCAGAAGGTTAGCCAAGCATGATTTCCCTTTTATAAATCCACGTTGACTTGGACTAATCCTTTTACTGCTATCCAAATGCCCTATTATTAACTCTTTAATAATTGCTCCAGCATCTTTCCCACCACCGAAGTCAGGCTAACTGGTCTGTATTCCCCGTTTTCTTTCTTGCTCCTCTCTTGAAAAGTGGGATAACATTAGCTATTCTCCAATCCACAGGAACTGATCCTGAATATTGGAAAATTATCACCATTGCATCCACTATTTCTAGAGCCACCTTCTTGAGGACCCTGGGATGCAGGCCATCCAGCGCTGGGAATTTATCATCCTTCAGTCCCATTAGCCTACCCAATACTATTTCTCGCCTAATGAAAATTTCTTTCAGTCCTCTACCCCCTTAGATCATCTGTCCTCCAATACATCTGGGAGATTGTTTCAGCCTCTCCCTCCCCTTCCCCCAGTTCTAGGCCGCTCTGCCCATCCCCCCTGACAGCCCCCCCTGAAGTACAACTTCATCACCGATGTGGTGAAGAAACGGGGCTGGTGGTGATTCACATCAAGAATTTGCAGAGGTGAGGAGGGAGATGGGAGGATTGAAAGAGAGGAGGGGGTAGGGAGGGAGAGGGAGGGTAAAGTGGGGGAGGTGAGGAGGGAGAGTGGGGGAGGAGGGGGATAGAGGGGAGGAGGGGGGAGTGGGGTATGTAGGGACTGGTGTACAGAGGGAGAGGAGGGCAGTGGGGGAGGTGAGGAGAGAGAGTGGGGGATGGAATAGGGGGAGGTGAGTAGTGGGGGAGGAGGGGGATAGAGGGAGAGGAGGGGAGTAGGGAGGGGAGAGGGTTTATGGAGGGGAGGGAGGGACTGAGGGTAGGGGAAAGGAGAGGGAGGGAGGGGTTGAGGGCGTGAAGTGGGGGAGGAGGAGAGGGGAACAAAGATGGATGGTGAAGAGGAGGGTGAGAGAGTGCTGGGGGATGAGAGGGCAATGCAGGAGGAGATGGGTAGGAAGAGAGATGGTGAGGTAATGGAGGACAGGGGGAAGATAGAGGAGGGAGGGAGGGAGGGGAGGAAACACAGGAGGGTTCGTGGAGGGGGCAGATGGAGTATAATGGAGGAGGGGACTGAAGGGGGAGAGTGAGATGCGTTCACATCGATCTTATATTTTACATCATTGCCATTCTATGCTTTAAAAACGTTGCAGTCGCGCTTCCACTTGCCGCCATACCTGCGCAGTTGGGGAGGGTTGCCGTGACTCATGTCACAAAGGGGTTCTCTGGCCTCCATCACATTCCCAACTGAACGGGAATCCATCAGCCATGCCTGCGCAGTTGGTGGCTATGGGTGAGTGGTGGAATATTGCGTTGGGGTACAGGGCCCAATGGATTCCGCACTTAGTCTTCACTATCTATGATATCACCCACTTTAGTCTCATCATATGTTTCTGTTTAAGGACTATACGTGTCATGCCAGTATGTGTCCTGAATTTTGAGATGAAATACCGAAGATGTTGTCTTTGTAATCTTCCAGCTAAACTGTGGATCAAAATTGCAAACAGAGCCTAGTCTGTGCACACATTTTGAGAAGACATTGTGAAAGGAAAGAAATTTCGACGAAGAATTGGCCAGAAAATCTTGAACGTGATTCCATCGGAAGCAGATGGCAACAAACGATAACAACGCTGCTGTTAATGATGGGGAAAACAGTGTGGCATCTAATGCAACTGTACCCAGAGAGGTGGAGTGTGAGTTGGAGAAAACAACAGAGGAGTGCGTGGAGAAAAAGATGCGGAGAGAGAAAAGAGAGGAAAAGGAGCTATGGAAGTCGAGAAAGAGAAGGAGAGAGAGCAAAGAGGGAAGAGACAAGGAAGAGAGCGGGCATACGAGAGCGAAGGGAGAGAAGAGACATAGAAAAGAGAATGACGAGAATGATGAGAGAGGGGAGAGTGAAGAGAAAGAAATGAGAGAGGCACGAGAGAGCAAAGAGAGAGATGGGAGTGAGGGGAAAGAAGAGAACAAAGAGAGAGATGAGAGAGAGGAAAGTGGAGAGAGAGGGAGGGATGACGTTCAAACTAAACCATGAGTAGCAACAACTGAAAGCCGATAGAGACAGATTCTCACAAAGAAAAGAACATAGAATATGGAATGGAATACTTTATTGGCACAAGTGACTAGGCATAGTGAAATTATTTGCTTGCGTACCCAATGTATAGAAATCTGAAGAAGGGTCTCGACCCGAAACACCACCCATTACTTCCCTGCAAAGATGCTGTCTGGCCCGCTGAGTTACTCCAGCATTTTGTGTCTTCCTTCAATGTATACAAATCGCAGCCACATACGGCGCTGACAAAGTTACAAAGTACACCGGCTCCTCCTTTTATTCTACTCCCCACCCCCCTCACACAGCAGTCCCCCACACTGTGTCCCCATTGTCATTTGTTCCCCCTCCTCCCCAATTCAGGATCAGAATCAGAATCTATTCGCCAAGTATGTTTTGCAACATATGAGGAATTTCACTGGGTCAGTCATACAATTAAAAGCAACAGACTCAAAAACACATTTTAACATGAACATCCACCACAGTGACTCCTACACATTCCTCACTGTGATGGAAGGCGAAATAAAGTTCAAGTCCTTCCTTTTGTTCTTCCTCGGTCGGGGGACTCTAGCCTCTGTTGACGGGATGGTCCAGACTCCCATAGTCAGCTCCCCCGTGGCGGGCGATCAAATCTTGCGTCGGGGCTGGTTGAACCTTCTGCGGCGTTAGAACTCCCGACTCAGCTTCTCCCGAGACTGCGAGCCCTTGATGGGAAGTCCGCAGACTGCGGTGGGAGCGAACCCAGGCAAGGGATCCGCTCCGAGGTTAAGTCCGTGCCCCACGTTGGGGCTCCCAGCTCCAGCGATGGTACGCCGCAGAGCCTGGAGAATGTGATTGGAAAATCAATCACATCTCCGGGAAGGTAAGAAAACGTTTCCCCCGATCCCCACCCCCCCCCCCCCCCCCCCCCCCACATAAAAAACAAACCGAAGTACATTAAAACAAACTCTTAACAGATGCTAAAAATAACAAAAGATGAAAAAGCGAATGGGCTGGCCATCTCCCTGGCGCCCCTGGTGGTCTTATAGTCCATTGAACTATTGTCCATTGTTCTTCCCCACCTCCCTAACTGCGATCCCCCCACGGGAGACTATATAGTATATAGAAAAAGACAGCATAAAAATAAACTCCTCAAGCCCTAATGTCTTTGCCAAACGATGCCAAGCTAAAGTAGTCTATTCTATAATCTCTTGTTTACTTCTATCCGTGGTCATTCCTCCTTCTCCCTGCTGCCATCCAGCTGAAGATAAAGAAACGTTACAGCGCACACAGCCAGACTCAGGAGCAGCTTCTTTCTCTCAATATCAGGCTTCTGAATGGTCCTTCCATAAGCTGTATCCATTTTTATATTTAACAAATTAAATAGATTTCAAGTTATGTATTACTCTGTTATGGCCAAATCCATGTGTATGTGTGAACGAGGTAACAATGCCTGTACCACTCAATTTCCAGTTATGATGCAACAATGCTGGATGCTTCAGACAATATATTGCATGGCAATGCTGAGAATTATATTCTGTACCCTGTCTATTCCCCTTTTTTACACCTATTGTACTTACGTTTAGTTTGATTGTATACATGAATAGTATTTTCTGATTTAATTGGATTGCATGCAAAATAAAGCTTTTTAAATGTACCTTGGGAAAGACATAACAATAATAAACTTAAACCGAATCAATATGTCTGAGTCTGGCTGGAGTTTTTACGAACATATTCAACCTGCCACTTCTGAGGTCTGAGGTTCCCACCTGCTTCAAAAGGGCATCAATTATACCAGTGCCCAAGAAGAGCAAGGTGACATGCCTCAATGACTATCAACCTGTTGCATTATAACCATATAACCATATAACAATTACAGCACGGAAACAGGCCCTCTCGGCCCTTCCAGTCCGTGCCGACCATTTGTTTTCCCCTAGTCCCATCTACCTGCACTCAGACCATACCCCTCCATTCCCTTCACATCCATATACCTATCCACTTTACTCTTTTTCTAAATGTTAAAATCGATCCTGCCTCCACCACTTCTGCTGGAAGCTCATTCCACACAGCCACCACCCTCTGAGTAAAGAAGTTCCCCCTCACGTTACCCCGAAACTTCTGTCCCTTAATTCTCATGTCATGCCCTCTTGTTTGAATCTTCCCTACCCTCAATGGGAAAAACGTATCCACGTCAACTCTGTCTATCCCTTTCATCATTTTAAAGACCTCAATCAAGTCCCCCCTTAACCTTCTGCGCTCCAAAGACGCATTAACGCCTGTGGTGATGAAGTGCTTTGAGTGGTTGATCATGGCGCAAATCAACTCCCTCGACAAAAACCTGGACCCATTGCAGTTCGCTCACTGCCACAACAGATCAACGGTGGATGCGATCTCGCTAGCCCTCCACTCCGCTCTGGACCACTTGGACAACAAAAACTCATATGTCAGGCTGTTATTCATCGATTACAGCTCGGCATTTAACACAATCACCCCCTCCCCTACTGCTGATAATTGCTAATTTCTAAGCTTCCCCCCAAGTCTAAATTCAGTAAAAACACTGAATCAAACACTTGAATCAACTACATTTTATTTTACCAAAAGCGTGGTACAGATCACACACTGTACCTATCCCACAGTGTCTGCCTGCTCGAGCCCTCTAGGCCTCGCTCAGACAGAGGCACTCCATAAGGTTACGCCATCCTGAGCGTTCTTCCAGAAGATCGACCCTGAGCCTCATGACCACAGGCTGTTATACGTCCCGGGAACTCGAGGGGCTGAACCACACGGTGGTGGTCTCTTATTCACCCAATTACACATATCGATTAACCCCATACATAACAGGCATTTCCCTAACCTAATGATACAACGGCTCCTGTCCCCGGTTCCTGTCGCACTCAATGGCTCTCAGCCTCGGCTGCACTCAGCATCTCCCGGCTCATCATGGCGGTCACTGCCGCCGCCCGCGGTCACAGCCCCGACCACAACATATTCACAATGGACTATGAATTCACAACGGAGATGAAGTCAACTTGGAAACATTTACCCTGATTAACAGAAATCTCAGACAAGGCTCAACACCCAATCCAATCAACACTTAGCAAAGTCAGACTCTGCAACATTATTTACAACTATTTACAAGGTGTATGTCAGTGTTGCAGCCATCCAATCCAGTCTATGGATTTAGCACAGGATTGACAGGGTTTGCAAGGCTTCCCATTCTTTGCTTGCAAATTGTATCTAATTTCCAGACGCTCTGCAGAGAGTAATTCCAATTAGACCAAATCTGCCTGCAACACTGAAACTTAACCCCATTTGGGTCCTAGCTGGTCCAATTTAGCCAGGATTAACATTCCTTCCTTTTATCATTATGATAACCCATCATTAATGATAACCAAAGTGGCTCAATAATCAGCTAACCAGATATACATAAGTGTGCTTTACATTGCTCATCCACCAGGAACACAAGATGATGTTGTTTCTTCTCAGAATCTTGTAAAGTGTCCTGAGTTTTCATGGGCATAACTTCACAAGTCCTGTCTGAGGAGACTTCATCTCCTGACTTTTTGTGGGTGCAAATTCCTCCATCTGTGTTCCTGCCCAGTCTTCCATCACGTTCCACAGTGAAACCTAAAAGCTAGAAAATCCTAAGGAGCTTGGGGCAAAGCAAGTTACCATCATGCACTCATGTTTTCCCACACATTCACTATTTATATTTCACTTGAACCTAGCCCTATTCTATTATCTATGGAACTTATTATATTGTATTCCCATCTGTTCCCTAATATATTCTAGGATTTACACTAAATATCCCTCTTTATCCTCACACGGTGCTACTATGTATATCTGGTGACAGGAAATCATATACATTTCAGCTGGGTTCAGTCCAGATTCCCCTACAGGTGTGACTTTAATTTGAAGGAAACCATGATAAATGTTCCAATTTAACCAAATTCAGTCTCAGCCTTCAATTTACTATTCCAAATTTCAATGCCCATTTCCTCTTCATTCCACAGCATTGTAGCCAATAATACAATTCTATTCCAATTCCTGTGGAATTCCCAGCTGTTCAAATTTAAACAATCAATTTCCTTTGCTATTAATTTCATCCTAAGTCCAATCAAAAATGCCAAATACAGGGACAATGTCTTTCCATCTTGACAATATAAGCCTCTTTATCATCAAGGGTTAAACAATTCAAATCCATCAGGCGAATATACATCGTCTCTGCTATTCCCAATACAATTCTAGGTTTCTCCCACAGTTATTCTATTGGCTTCATTGTCTAGGGGTTCGCGCTCTTATAGTTCTCTGCCACTGAATGATTTCTTAATCCGGTCTCTCAAAGGGAAGTCCTGTTGCTCACAGTTCCTCTTTTGACCATGTCCAATTATATTCCAATTCCAATTCCCATATTAAGTTCCAAGTTTAACTCCAATTTTAATCCTGATTCTAATCCAAACTCTCATATTCCCTCAGTAACTCCACATTACCAGATCTTCCCAAGTTCCATCCTTCCTGATGCCCTTTGAACAATCCTTTCCATCCTTGTCTGCCTTTCTGAGGACAAGATAATAACAATGTCAGTTAATAATCAAATTCCAATTAGTTCTAGGTCAGATTCCACAAGTCTATTCCAAATCTTGAATATTTTTAAAGTCCCTCCAATTCATCACCGCACAATTTTGAGACCGAATCCAAAATTTATAAATTTATTTCTAAAGCCCATAATTTGGACGCAATTCAGGTATTTTACCGCAAACCATAGAGAAATATTTTATTCAAAATCAATCCTTTAATGTGAGGTCTGTCCCAGAAATCATTGTCCTTTATTCCCCTTCTTTTTATCCTTCCAGTAGCTTCCAGTGATACCAAAGTTAGGCACTTGGGTAGGTTCTTTCTTCCTCCTTTCTAATGATGATTTCTGTTACTGATGAGTGGAGATACTGAGAAGCATGTAGCTCTACTTTCTGGCCTTCCCAAGTGTCTTAAAGGGGCAGGGCAGTATCAATTCTTCCTGCTGGTCACCATTTTCTGGGGAGCTACATTACCTTTCACTGTCTTCTTCCCATTTACCTCGCTCCCCAGACAGTCTCTTGTTGACACACTGTCCTGCAGGCACAAAACTCAGCAATACATTAGTTCAATTTCTTCTTTTCCCCACTCCCATTCATCCTGCTCAGTAAGTTTGTTTCTTCTCTCCCTAGTGCCATTTCCATTCCTAAGTTGTTATCTCTTCCAATGCTAGCTACTATGTTATTCTTGCCCTTCTCCCTTCTTCAGTGAGAATTCTCTGAGAGTCAGATTTGATGTATCTTTCCCGGAGAGGAAGGGGTGATGCTACAGTACTGTTTCTTAGGCCAGAGGATGCCTTGTAATTTTATCAGATGGTATGATTGTTCACTGGCAGGTCAGAGCCACTGAAATGGGTTGGACTGTTGGATTGTCTCTTCCCCCTGTTCTCCCTGATTCCCCTGCCAGTGTCCCTGTCGTATACCTTCAGGGTCACGGGAGCCTCTGTTTCCATGACCTTGTGGCCTCCTTCTCTGTCCCATTCCTTCTCGATGGTACACTCTCAAGGGACACGAATGACTCCAGTGCCCAAGTCCTCCCCAGCTAAAGCATTGATCGGGCCAGATTGCTCTACAACCTCGCCAGACAAACCTATGAAAGGTTGGTTGTGTAAATAGGAGGTCTATCCAGGCCTTAAGGTCTTCTTCCGCCTTATACCCATTCATTCTTATCTCCTTCATTTGGACCTCTAACCTCCGTGCTGCCGTTGGACCAGGCTGCCTTGAAGTCTGATTGTCTGTGGTCTGGGGAACATTTACACCTGATTCAGGCATTTACCTACAAACACATTTTCTTGGGGGATTTCTTCCTACATTCTCTTCTGTGGTGATTTGTTCCGATGCCATAATATTATTTATGTCCGGACCAACCCATCCATATTCCCCCCTCATCTCACCCCCTGAAAGACTATTTGTTTTATCCCGGTACCTCGAGAAGGATTATTTTACTCTTTCACTAGTGGAATCCCTAATTAATTTTGGCACCCATGTCGATGAAGTCTTTTCCCTAGCTCCTGGGTTTCCCTTATTAATATCCACCTGTGGGGCAATCCCAGGAGATAGAAGATCTCTTCCCGATGTTTCTGATTTAGATTCAAATTTAGGGGGAGGAGCTGAAGTTAACTTTGACCCCTCCCGTGTGCCCAGCTCGCAAGCTGCGCATGGTTCCTCTGATTTGGGAACATGAGAGTTTTCTGGAGGAGACTGTGGCTCTATATCTACTCTGAAAAACTCTTCCCAGTTTGGCATATCCTTCCCTTCAAGGGGTGCAAACCCTTTCTCATTCTTACCCAATTTACCCGATTTAATTTCCATTTGCACCTTCCCTTTAAGAGCCGTTCCAGCAATCTCCTTTTTGAAAGACGATACTCTCTCCTGCTCCTGCTCCTGCTGTTGGCTTATTAATTTTCCTTGTCCTCGCTCTGAAATGTCCTGAGAATGATCAGGTATGCTATCATCTATCCCCAATTTGCAAGCCGCCATTCTTAGGGTGGGCAATAAAACAATTTCTTTATGTATTTTACTCTCAGTGAAGAATGCTTTCCACATCTGAATTTACTAGTTTGCTTCTTCACTAATCCTGTAATTTCTAATGATTGTCTCATTCATGAGCTTGTTGGCATTGAGGCTGAAGAATTTTCCAATGAGGAGCTGATCGAACTGGAGGAAGAAAGAAGAAAAGAAGCTGAGGCTGTGGAAGAAGAAGTTATACTCGAGGCACCAAAAACCTTCACAACAGAGAAACTGGCGGAGGCGTTTGCTGCTGTCAGCAGTGGCGTACGGATGTTGGAAGAAATAGACGTCAATTACGAGAGATTCGCAAAAACTGATAGGCAGATACAGGATGCTCTTGTCTGCTATTGGGAAATATATAATGAAAAGAATAACGAATAAATAAATTGTATAGTCGAAACTTGATATCTTCCTGAAGAACTCTATGCCCGCAAAACAATCAATAAGTGTTGATGCCCCAGTGCCTTCTCCCACTCTTCTCCAGCCTTATCAGAAGAGAGAGAATGTTTGGTAGGTTAGGTGTATTAAATGCATATTCAACTTACAATATTTTTGATTCACGATGGGTTAACCAGAACGTACCTCACCGTAACTTGAGGAACATCTGTACTTCAAACCATGGTCATTCCTCGCTTTTCCTGCTGCCATCCAGCTGAAGATAAAGAAACGTTAAAGGCCTGTCCCACATGGGCGTCATTTGCGCATCATTTACGTGACATCTTAAAAATAAGTTGGCGCATCGTGACGCATGCATGGCGCGTGGTGGTGTATGCAGTGACGCGCGGTAACACGCGATCCCCCGGGATTTTGGAATGCTCAAAATCCTCGCGCATCAGCTGCGTGACGTATCCCTTGCGCACGCTGACGTGCTGACGGCGTACGTGTAGCGCATGGTGATGCATGATTACGCACGGTGATGCACGAACGTTGCCTATGCTAATTTATTATGTATCACCGTGCGTCAACGTCCGTAGCCATGTGGACATAAAATCCTTGCCACGGACATCGGACTAAGTACGAACGACATCGCAAATGTCTCCCAAAAGAAGCAGGGCCCTCAAGAGCACTTGGCACGTGACTGGATGCTTCAGACAATATACTGCATGGCAATGCCGAGAATAATATTCTGTACCCTGTCTCTTCCCCTTTGCTATAGCTGTTGTACTGACATTTGGCTTGATTGAATACATGAATAGTATTTTCTGATTTAATTGGATTGCATGCAAAATAAATCTTTTTCACTGTACCTCGAAAAAAGACATACCAATAATAAACTTAAACCTAAGCAATATGTCAGAGTCTTTCATGAGAAACTGCAGAGGTCGGTGCTGGGGCCCCTACTCTTCATGTTGTAGATTAATGGTTTGGATGAGGGGTATTAAGGCTTTGTGGCCAATTTTGTGGATGATATGAAAATAGCTGGAGGGGCAGGCATTGTAGAGAAAGCAGGGACTTGTGGGCAGATTGGGAGTGTGGGCAGAGAAGTGGAAGATGGAATATAGTGTAGCAAAGTGTGGAGTCATGCATTTTGTTAGTAGCTATAAAGGCCCACAGGAGCCGTTGGAAGAGGAGGAGGGGGAGGAGCGACACCCGACCGGTAAGCTATAAAATCTAGCGCGGGGCTTGTTTTTTTTCAGAGGCCCACAGGAGCCGTTGGAAGAGGAGGAGGGGGAGGAGCGACACCCGACCGGTAAGCTATAAAATCTAGCGCGGGGCTTGTTTTTTCAGAGGCCCACAGGAGCCGTTGGAAGAAAAGGAGGGGGAGGAGCGACACCCGACCGGTAAGCTATAAAATCTAGCGCGGGGCTTGTTTTTTCAGAGGCCCACAGGAGCCGTTGGAAGAAAAGGAGGGGGAGGAGCGACACCCGACCGGTAAGCTATAAAATCTAGCGCGGGGCTTGTTTTTTTTCAGAGGCCCACAGGAGCCGTTGGAAGAAAAGGAGGGGGAGGAGCGACACCCGACCGGTAAGCTATAAAATCTAGCGCGGGGCTTGTTTTTTCAGAGGCCCACAGGAACCGTTGGAAGAAAAGGAGGGGGAGGAGCGACACCCGACCGGTAAGCTATAAAATCTAGCGCGGGGCTTGTTTTTACCCAAATCCATAACATTCCATTTGGAGAAGTGGGTTTTTTTGAGGAAGCCGCTGATTGGTGGGAAGTGGACTAGGGTAAGCAGCTGATTGGTGGGAAGTGGACCAGGGTAAACAGCTGATTTACAGTCAGATCCCAGCAGTTTGTAGTGATTTTATATTGTGTTGCTATTGTATCCTGTGCAAGGGGGGCAGTATGAAGGCCAGGGCAGTGTACTGTTCTGGATGTCAGATGTGGGAGGTCAGGGAATCTGATAGCCCTCCAGACGTACACATCTGCGCCAGGTGTGTCGAGATGGGGCTCCTAAAGGATCGTGTTAGGAACCTGGAGCAGCAGCTCGACGACCTCCGTCTGGTCAGGGAGAGTGAGGAGGTCATAGAGAGGAGCTACAGGGAGGTAGTCACTCCCAAACCACAGGAGGCAGACAAGTGGGTCACGGTTAGGAAGGGCAAGGGGCAGAGGCAGGGCTAGAGAGTACCCCTGTGACCGTACAACTGGAAAATAGGTACTCGGGTTTGAGTACGATTGGAGGGTACAGCCTAGCTGGGGGCAACAACAGCGGCCGGGCCTCCGGCACAGAGACGGGCCCTGATGCTCAGAAGGGTAGCAAAAAGAGGAGGGCAATTGTAATAGGGGACTCTATAGTTAGGGGGTCGGATAGGCGATTCTGTGGACGCAGTCGGGAGACCCGGATGGTAGTTTGCCTCCCTGGTGCCAGGGTCTCGCATGTGTCAGAACGTGTCCAAAAGATTCTGATAAGGGAGGGAGAGGAGCCTGATGTTGTGGTACACATAGGTACCAATGACATAGGCAGAAAAAGTGACGAGGTCCTGAAGGGAGAATTTAGGGAGTTTGGGGGAAAGTTAAAGAGAAGGACCAAAAGGGTAACGATTTCAGGATTACTGCCTGTGCCACGTGACAGTGAGAGTAGGAATGAAATGAGGTGGAGGCTAAAATGCGTGGCTGAGGGACTGGTGCAGTGGGCAGCGATTCAAGTTTCTTGATCACTGGGACCTCTTTTGGGGAAGGCATGATCTGTACGCAGAGGACGGGTTGCACTTGAACCCGAAGGGGACCAATATCCTGGCAGGGAGATTTGCAAAGGCTACTGGGGAGACTTTAAACTAGAAAGGCTGGGGGGAGGGACTCGGGTAGAGGGGGCTAGGGGACAGGGTGTGGGGCAAGAGACAGAGAAGGGAAGCACTCGGACCCAAAATGTAGGCGAGAAAGATGAAAAAGATAATAGACAGAGAATAAAGGATGGTGGGTTTATAAAATGTGCATATTTTAATGCTAGGAGTATTGTAAGTAAGGTGGATGAACTTAGAGCCTGGATTGACACCTGGAAATATGATGTTGTGGCAATCAGTGAAACATGGTTGCAGGAGGGCTGTGATTGGAAACTAAATATTCCAGGATTTCGTTGCTTCCGGGTGATAGAATTGGAGGGACCAGAGGTGGAGGTGTTGCATTGCTTGTCAGAGAGGATATTACAGCAGTGCTTTGGCAGGATAGATTAGAGGGTTCGTCTAGGGAGGCTATTTGGGTGGAACTGAGAAGTGGGAACGGTGTAGCAACACTTTTAGGGGTGTATTATAGACCGCCAAATGGGGAGCGAGAATTGGAAGCAAATATGTAAGGAGATAGCAGATATTAGTAGTAAGCACAAGGTAGTGATTGTGGGAGATTTCAATTTCCCAAAAATAGACTGGGAAACACATTCTGTAAATGGGCTGGATGGTTTGGAGTTTGTAAAATGTGTGCAGGATAGTTTTTTGCAGCAGTACATAGAGGTACCGACCAGAGAAGGGGCAGTGCTGGACCTCCTGTTAGGAAATGAGGCAGGACAGTTGACGGTGTATGCGTTGGTGAGCACTTCGGGACCAGTGATCACAATACCATTAGTTTCAATATAATTATGGAGCGAGTCAGAACAGGACCTAGAGTGAAGATTTTGATTGGGAGAAAGGCTAACTTTGAGGGAATGCGTGAGGATTTTAAAGGAGTGAATTGGGACACTTTGTTTCATGGGAAGGATGTAGAAGAGAAATGGAGGACATTTAAAGGGGAAAATTGTAAGAGTACAGAATCTTTATGTCCCTGTTAGGTTGAAAGGAAATAGTAAAAATTGGAAAGAGCCATGGTTTTCAAGGGAAATTAGACACGTTTCGAAAAAAAGAGAGATATCTACAAGAATTATAGGAGGCATGGAGTAAATGAGGTGCTAGAGGAATATAAAGAATGTAAAAAGAATCTTAAGAAAGAAATTAGGAAGGCTAAAAGAAGATATGAGGTTGCTTTGGCAAGAAAGGTGAAAGTAAATCCAAAGGGTTTCTACAGCTATATTAATAGCAAAAGGATAACGAGGGATAAAATTGGACCATTAGAGAACCAGAATGGACAGCTATCTGCAGAGCCAAAAGAGATGGGGGAGATATTGAACAATTTCTTTTCTTCGGTATTCACCAAGGAGAAGGATATTGAACTCTGTGAGGTAAGGGAAAAAAGTAGAGTAGCTATGGAAACTATGAGATTCAAAGAGGAGGAAGTACTGACACTTTTGAAAAATATAAAGGTGGATAAGTCTCCAGGTCCTGACAGGATATTCCCAAGGACATTGAGGGAAGTTAGTGTAGAAATAGCAGGAGCTATGACAGAAATATTTCGAATGTCATTAGAAACGGGAATAGTGCCGGAGGATTGGCGTACTGCGCATGTTGTTCCATTGTTTAAAAAGGGTTCAAAGAATAAACCTAGCAATTATAGACCTATTAGTTTGACGTCAGTGGTGGGCAAATTAATGGAAAGGATACTTAGAGATAATATATATAAGCATCTGGATAAACAGGGTCTGATCAGGAACAGTCAACATGGATTTGTGCCGGGAAGGTCATGTTTGACAAACCTTCTTGAATTTTTTGAAGCGGTAACTAGGGAAATTGATGAGGGTTAAAGCAGTGGATGTTGTCTATATGGATTTCAGTAAGGCCTTTGACAAGGTTCCCCATGGAAGGTTGGTTCAGAAGGTTCAATCTTTGGGTGTTAATGGCGGAGTAGCAAGATGGATTCAACAGTGGCTGAATGGGAGATGTCAGAGAGTAATGGTGGATGGCTGTTTGTCAGGTTGGAAGCCGGTGACCAGTGGGGTGCCTCAGGGATCTATGTTGGGTCCAATGTTGTTTGTCATGTACATCAATGATCTGGATGATGGGGTGGAAAATTGGATAAGTAAGTATGCAGATGATACTAAGATAGGTGGTATTGTGGATAATGAAGTAGATTCTCAAAGTCTACAGAGAGATTTGGGCCATTTGGAAAAGTGGGCTGAAAGATGGCAGATGGAGTTTAATGCTGATAAGTGTGAAGTGCTACATCTTGGCAGGACAAATCAAAATAGGACGTACATGGTAAATGGTAGGGAATTGAGGAATGCTGTGGAACAGAGGGATCTAGGAATAACTGTGCATAGTTCCCTGAAGGTGGAATCGCATGTAGATAGGGTGGTAAAGAAAGCCTTTGGTGTGCTGGGCCTTTATAAATCAGAGCAATTGAATATAGGAGTAGGGAAGTAATGGTTAAAATTGTACAAGGCATTGGTTAAGACCAATTCTGGAGTATTGTGTACAATTTTGGTCGCCTAGTTATAGGAAGGATGTCAACAAAATAGAGAGAGTACAGAGGAGATTTACTAGAATGTTGCCAGGGTTCCAGCAACTATGTTACAGAGAAAGGTTGAACAAGTTAGGTCTTTATTCTTTGGAGCGCAGAAGGTTAAGGGGGGACTTGATTGAGGTCTTTAAAATGATGAAAGGGATAGACAGAGTTGACGTGGATACGTTTTTCCCATTGAGGGTAGGGAAGTTTCAAACAAGAGGGCATGACATGAGAATTAAGGGACAGAGGTTTCGGGGTAATGTGAGGGGAAACTTCTTTACTCAGAAGGTGGTGGCTGTGTGGAATCAGCTTCCAGCAGAAGTGGTGTTGGCAGGATCGATTTTAACATTTAAGAGTAAAGTGGATAGGTATATGGACGTGAAGGGAATGGAGGGGTATGGTCTGAGTGCAGGTAGATGGGACTAGGGGAAAACAAATGGTCGGCACGGACTGGAAGGGCCGAGAGGGCCTGTTTCCGTGCTGTAATTGTTATATGGTTATATGGTTATATACACAGCAGAAATTACCAGAAACGCTGAATGAATCTATTATAACTCTTATACCTAAAATAAATAAAGACTTGGATGAACCAGGATCATTTAGAGCAATAGCTCTTTTAAATACTGATCAAAAGATATTAACAAAAATATTAGCACAAAGGCTAAGTTTAGTTGTCAACGAATTAATTCATCCAGATCAAACAGGATTTATACCAAAATGATATTCCTCATATAATTTAAGACGGTTATTCAACATTATATATTCGAAAAGAAGTAATAAAAAAGACCTAGTAGTCATTTCACTTGACGCAGAAAAAAAGCCTTCGATCAAGTGGAATGGCCTTACCTATTTTCGGTTATGGAAGCTTTCAAATTGGGAGAGAAGTTTACCACTTGGATTAAATTGTTATACACAAATCCGACATCTAGAATAACAACAAACCGAATGTTATCAACTAAATTCAATTTATCTCGAGGTTGTAGACAAAGTTGTCCTTTATCCCCTTTATTGTTTGCACTCGCAATAGAACCTCTTGCCCAGAGGGTGAGATTACATCCGGAAATACATGGATATGATACTAGAGACACTAAAAATAAAATCTCCCTATATGCGGATGATGTATTACTTTATATCACAGAACCAGAAACAAGTATCCGAAACTTGTTAAAATTAATAACAGAATTCGGATCTTTCTCAGGATACAGTATCAATTGGAATAAAAGTGAACTTATGCCAATAACGGTGAGTAACTTACATATACTACAACAATTCTGTAGATGCTTGTGTGTACACCTTTAATTGCTAGTATGATGTCCATGCTAACCACTCCCCCAGCAGTCAGTATAATTGTAACCCGCACGCCCCTAGCTCCCTCTCTGGTGCTCGTGACAGACCACGTACAGCCAGGGCTATGTATGCTGTGTGTTTAATAAAAGTACTGAAGACTTAAAGACATCGTAGTACGATCTTCATGGTGTCAGAAGTGGTAGTTTGTTTCCCAGTACCCCCCCCCCCCCCGGTTCCACGATGGCTTCTGCCTGCGTAAGCCTGACGTCCTGGTCTTTGATGCGGACATCACTCATCGCTGGAGTGTGTTCCGACGGGACTTTGAGCATTACGTTGCCATTGCCCACCCTGCTGTGACCCCCGCTGTCAAGGCATCCTGTGCTTAACTTGGCTGGTTCGGAGGCGCTCGAAGTCGTTCGTCTATGGGCTGGTGAGAGTCTGAACTGCTTAATTGCTAAATTTACGGCGAACCTTCCCACTAATCACATAGCGTTTTAAGTTGTTCTCCAGACGACAGAACCCTGGGGAGTCTTTGACAATTTTATGGCCGCGTAGCGCCAGTTGGAACCTGACCCCCGATGCCTTGACCCGTGACATTTTAGTCTTTGGTCTGCGGGAAAAAGCTGCGATCCGAGCTGTTGCGTAAGCCTGATCTGACACTCCATGAGGCGCTGCATGCCTCTCGTTTAGCCGAGGCTGTCTCCTCCGCTATACCCGACCCAGTGGTCCACACAGCCAGTCTAGCCGGTCCCCAATACAGTGCTCCTCGGCGACAGAGGGCAAGACCGCTGCTGGGCTCCAGACCGCCTCAACGGTGTCCCAATTGTAACTTTGTCTCTCACCGTTTTAATGTGTGCCCTGCGTTGGGGAAGACCTGTAACTTTTGCAACAAGCTCGGGCACTTTTCAGCCGCATGTCGTTCCCGTGGGAACAATGCCCAGCCACAGCAGAAGCCGTCCGTTATCTGACTCGTGATGATTCAGTGTCTGTTCGTATCTGCAGCACGATGATCTTCCCCCGACCCTGAATCTTCGCAGAGCGAGCTGGAGGTGTTTTCCTTGCGAGGTGCAGCTGGACTGATAACGGAACGTCCGTCTCACGGTGAATGGCACGGCCTTCTCTGCTAAGGTGGACACTGGTGCAGCTGCCAACGTTATGTCAACAAGCCTGTTTAACAAGATAAGAAATAATGAGCCTGTTTCCACAACAGTTGTTCTGCGTGCCTATGGGGGCGGCGTGCTTGTTCTGTGGGGACACTCTCCACTGCACGTCGGTCGGGGCCCCTCTCTTTCTTCCTATGGACAGTAAATGTCCCCCTGCTAGGCGTGGAGGCCTTGCCAGGACCTCGGGTTGGTGCGTTTTCCACAGCGATGTCCACCTGGTTGAGGCGTCCCTGGATCCGCTGGCCGAGTTCCCGGACCGGTTTGACTCGAGGCTGGGGAGGTTTACCGTGCAGCTACAAGATTGCCATCGATCCAGACGTTACGCCAGTTGTCCGTCCCCTGCACCGTGTGTCCTTTGCCATGAGGGGCAAGGTCGAGTCTGCTCTTCGCGAGATGGTGGCCATCCCGGGGCCGAGGCGACCCTTTCCATCGCTCAGAGCCAGTTCTTCTGGCCCGACATGCCTCGCTACTTCCGGGATAGGGTCTCTGCATGCCCTACCTGCAACAGCCTCGCTCCACAGCAACAGCGGCAGCCGCTCCTGCAGCAGCCAGCTGCTGACCTGCCATGGTCTGCGCTAGCAACCGACATCTTCGAGTGGCACGGAAAGCACTTGGTTTGTCGACTTACTCCAGCTGTTTGAAGCCAGCTCCACTCCCTCTCTTCCTCCGCGGTCATCGACAAGCAGCGCCGCCACTTTGCCACATTCGGGTCCCCCGTCAGTGCAGTCGGGACAACGGCAGCCAGTTCACCAGTGCCGAGTTCCGAGAGTTTGCTGACCGTTGGAACTTTCGACATTACACCAGCAGCCCGGAATACCCACAGAGCAATGGAAAGAAGAGCGCCTTGCCGCCTGTCCGCTCCGACATGTACCTGACCCTTGAACCTCCGCAACATCTCCCGCGACCGTGCCCTTGGCTCCCCGGCTCAGCGCCTAATGTAGTTCCCGGTGTCTCAAAAATACGTCCTTAGCCTTGGTCCGGGAACAGCATTGCTGACAAACACCGTATTTCCCCACGACAGGTCTTGCCGTGTCCAGTAGTCCGTATGTGGTCCTTTCTGGCCGCTCCATGTGTTGTGTTCCGCCGGTCCCGCCAGCATCTTTGAACGAGCCTCTCCCTCCCCGGCCGCTCCTTAAGCCCTGTGCTCAGCCCTTGGGGCCGCCTCCCTCGTCCTCCGTCTGGAGCGTCTTTCAATAGCCCTTGTCCGTAGCTCTTGATCCGCGTTCCCGCTTGTTGCTGTCGGGAAGGAGGTGATTGTTTGTACTTACCCTGGCGCATGAGACGTGGTCGCCCTGTCACTCACTGCTTGTTTTGGTAGAGGAAGGATGTAGATGCTTGTGTGTACACCTTTAATTGCTAGTATGATGTCCATGCTAACCACTCCCCCAGCAGTCAGTATAATTGTAACCCGCACGCCCCTAGCTCCCTCTCTGGTGCTCGTGACAGACCACGTACAGCCAGGGCTATGTATGCTGTGTGTTTAATAAAAGTACTGAAGACTTAAAGACATCGTAGTACGATCTTCAAATTCCCTTTTAAGATAACAAACGAAAAAATTAAATATCTTGGAATTATTGTAACAAAAAGATTCAACTCTTTATTCAAATCTAACTTCCCCCAATTATTGAATAAATTAAATAAGAATATTTTATATTGGAAAAGCTTACCTATCTCAATGTTAGGTAAAATTAATACAATAAAAATGATCTTTCTTCCACAATTATTATATCTCTTCCAATTAATTCTGATATATCTCCCTAAAAATTTCTTCAAAAAGGTAGATTCCCTAATTACTAACTTTATCTGGAATTATAAGAGTCATAGAATAAATAAAAAACATTTTAAATCTAAAATAAATGGAGGATTAGCATTACCAAATTTTATGTTTTATTACTGGGCAGTCAATATTAAAAATATGAATTTTTGGCTAAAAGAAAAAGATAACCAACCAACTTGGTTAAAAATGGAAAAAGAAGATTGTTTTCCCTTTGAAATTAGTTCTATAATATTTGCTAATACTAATTTAGCTAAGAAAATTTATAGTGAAAATCCGATAATAGAAAACGGAATCCGTATTTGGAAACAAATAAAGAAAACATTAAAACTAAAATCAATACCATTATCTCTTACCATTGTAAATAATGTTACGTTTAAACCTTCAATGATGGATAAAGCTTTTTTTACAATGGAAAAATAAGGGAATTACTAAGATGGGAGATCTTTATAAGGAAAACTCTTTCCTTTCATTTCAAGAGTTACAACAAATTTATGGACTACACACTAAAGAATATTTTTAGATATTTACAAATCAGAAATTATGTTTCTGCAAATACACAAGAACTTAGAAATAGAAAGATAGAAATTCTAGATGAATGCTTTAAATAAACACCCAAATACAGATAAAAATGATTTCATTTATATACAATATTTTATTGGAAAATGATGTTCCATCAACAGAAATATATAGACAGTCTTGGGAAAAAGAACTAGGTCAAATTATAAGGCCAGAACTATGGATGAAAGTTTACAACATATACTTCACTGTTCGTTAAATGCTAAACATTCCCTTATACAATTTAAAATACTACATAGATTACATTATTCCAAAGCTAAATTACATAACATCTTTCCAAAAGTATCCCCTATATGTGATAAATGTCAACATTTAGAAGCAAATTTATCACATTCATTTACTAACTGTATAAAAATTACAAAATTTTGGATAGAAATATTTAAGATAATTTCGAATGTTGTCAATATAATTCTGACTCCTGATCCAAAGTTAATAATACTTGGAATACTAGAAACAGACCAACTACTAACAATGAATCAAATAATTTGTATTGACTATGGTTTAATAATTGGGAAAAAACTAATATTAAAATTTTGGAAAGGCCCTACATCCCCAACAATCAAAATGTGGAACACAGAAAAGTCGGAGACACTTCATCTGGAGAGATTGAGGCTTGTCCTAATGGACAGGTTAGATCTCTTCAGAGAGATTTGGTCTCCATTTATTAAATATTTACAGGGTCATAATGGCTCGGCACGAGGGCTTGACTGAGACCTGAATATTAGAATGGATGAAGAAACATATATAATAAAACATGACTATATCTCCAAGGACGGATTAATGATTAATACTCCATTCACCATCACACTTCTTACACTCTTTTTCTCTATCTTTTCCTACCTTTAAAAAAATTTAGAAAAATGTATAGAAACATATAATCTTAAATTTTTAATACTAATAAGAATATAAACAGTACTAATATCATGAAGGTATTATTAATATCAATGTATTTTTCAAATATATAAAATATAAAGTCTTAAATTTTAAAATCAATGATAATACAAATATTAATAGTATGAATATATCTTTAATATCATGAAGGTATTATTAGTATTATGTATTTTCAATTGTATAAAATATATAGTCTTAAATTTTAAAATTAACGATAATACAAATATTACTAACAGTATGAATTTATCATTAATATTATGTATTTTCAATTATATAAAATATATAGTCTTAAATTTTTAAATCAATGATAATACAAATATTATTAAGAGTATGAATATATCATTAATATCATGTATTTTCAGCAATGCAAAATAATGTACTTTGTTATTACTATGTTTCTATAATAAAAATACTTAACAAGGTGCAATATGACCATGTCTTGGATGACATGATGAAGAAAATTGTTCGCAGCAGAAATCTTGATTTTGAAGGAGACAAGATCAGCATATTTCGAGACTACCCGGCGGAGGTTGCCAAGAAAAGAGCATTGTTTACAGACACAAGAAGAATACTTAAGAACATTAATAACCTGACATATGGACTCATGTACCCTGCAACATTGAGAATCACCTACGACCACAAAGGATACTTCTTTACTAACCACACAGAGGCTTTTAAATTTGCAAAGAAGATTGAGGCCACTGAAAAGATTGAAATTAGCGAGGATGAGAGTGAAAAAGAGGACAATGAGGATTAATACTTAACACTAAATATACGCGATGATATTGGATTTGGTACCTTATTGAGAAGAAACTGAACTTTAAATTATTATACTTCAGGATTGTTATGAATTTAGAATGAAATTGATCATCGTTATACAATATTTTATATTGTTGTATTAACTATTACTAACCATTATCATAATAATTAATCATTATCAATTATAGTTAATTGGATTAATTCAGAATTAGTTAAAAGGATGAACCATAAGATGATTAAAATAGAAGATGAAGATTTAACCCTAGATATTGATACTATCTAGAATAATCATGGACTGAATACTTTAGTTATATAAAACTAATAACCATATAACCATATAACCATATAACAATTACAGCACGGAAACAGGCCCTCTCGGCTAATCTCAAAGTTAATATTTTATTAACTTTGAGATTAATAATTATTCCATTATTGGAATATATCCATTACTTCCCCCCCCCCCCCCCCCCCCCCCCCCGCATAATGTTTTTCTTTACTGAATTTGAATTTTTTTCCTTCAAGGAAAGAACGGAGCTAGTAACATTTTCTTCACCAAAAGCTACGGAAGTCTTTAGATGCCTAGCCACATTAGGGTGGCTATCACTACCTACATTAACTATAGATGTAGTATTTTTCTTTCTTTCACACTTTATTAATATAATAACCACTTCTCTTTTCTATTTTGTAGTATGTTATAATCAGTATAATCTTTATTTAGAATGGAATTATAATTATTATTCAAGGAGATATGACCGAGAAGAAAACCTACAAGATCTGAAATGCATCTATCTGAGATCCAGGTGTAAGGTATGGTTTAATATGCTGAATCATCTACTCCATTATAGACCACCCTAATCATGATGCAAGACGTAATAGTGAACACTGGGGGTGAAGGAATTACATTTTGCAGTTGGAATGTTAAGGGAATTAATGAACCCATTAAGAGAGGCAAAGTATTAACTCACCTAAAGTCACTCAAAACAGACATAATTTTCCTCCAAGAGACTCACCTTAAAAAGGAAGCGCAATATAGATTGAAAACAAAATGGATTGCCCAAACGTATCATTCCTCATTCACACATAAATCTAGAGGAGTTCCAATTCTAATTCGTAAAGGTATACCTTTTAAACATATATCAACTACAGAAGATACTGATGGTAGATATATCATAGTAGTAGGCGAATTATATTCAAAAAAAGTGACTCTCCTTAATATATATGGACCTAATTTTGATAGTCCGCGGTTTTTCAAGAGAATACTGAATATTATTCCGGAATGTACACAAAATAATTTAATAATTGGTGGAGATTTAAATTGTACACTGGATCCATATTTAGACAGATCATCAACTCAGAGAAAGTCAAAATCTCTGTCAAGCGAATTTTTAAACTCATATATAAAAATACCAATATTAAGGATATCTGGAGAATTGAAAACCCATCCGGAAGAGAATACTCATTTTACTCATCTTTGCATAAAACATATTCAAGGATAGATTATTTCTTAGTAGACTCTAAACTAATTCCATTTACTTATAAATCACAATATCATAATATTATAATTTCGGATCATGCCCCATTAACGTTTAAGATTAAACTAAATGGAATGGACAAGAAACAGACACAATGGAGACTTAATCCTCAAATTTTAAAAGAACAGGTATGTTGTGAATATCTTGTAAAACAGATTAATATGTTCTTTGAGGTCAATGACCAACCCGAAATTTCTGCTTCCCTTCTCTGGGAAACATTTAAAGCATTTACACGAGGGGTATTAATCTCCTCTCAGGCATTTCTTAACAGAGAATAGAGCTAAACAACAGACATTGGAAATGGAAATAAGACAATTAGACATAGAAAATGCAAGAGCACCTTCATTGGTAAAACATAATAAAATAGCTGCACGGAAATATAAGTTAAATAAAATATACTCTGACCAACTAATAAAACTTTATCAACATACAAAACAATTAAATTTTGAATTTGGTGATAAACCACATAAATTATTGGCACGCCAGCTTCGAAAACTGAATGGAGAAAAAATTATTCATAAGATTAGATCAGAAAAGGGAAAAATACTAACACTCCCCAAAGATATTAATGACAGATTTTTACAATACTATCAAGATCTTTACTCGACTAAAGTGACACACCAATCAATAGGAATGGAAGCATTTTTACAGAAATGCAACTTTAAAGGCTTAGATCTGCAAGAACAAGAATTATTAGGAGCTGAAATAACGACCAAAGATATTGAAGAGTCAATTAGATCTTTAAAAAAATGGAAAGGCCGCCGGCCCTGATGGCCTAAGTTCTGAATTCTATAAAAAAATTTATGATCTGATTTCTCCACGCTTACAAACACTGTATAAGCATGTTTATACTCAACAGCAACTCCCGGAAACTTTAAATGAATCTACAATAATATTTATACCTAAAATTGATAAGGATCTAGAAGACCCGGCCTCATATAGAGCAATAGCTCTATTAAATACAGATCAGAAAATATTAACTAAAATCCTTTTTAATAGATTGAGTTTAGTAATTAACAAATTAATACACCCTGATCAAACAGGTTTTATCCCAAAACGTCATTCATTTTATAATCTTAGACGATTGTTTAACATTATATATTCAAACAGAATTGCAAATGCAGACCTAGCAATTATATCGCTAGATGCTGAAAAAGCCTTCGATCAAGTAGATGGCTATATTTATTTTTAGTGATGGAAAAATTTCAATTGAGAGAGAAGTACTATGCATGGGTTAAATTATTATATTCTAACCCAACAGCTAGAATACTAACAAAGCAAATGTTATCAACTAAATTTAATCTTTCCAGAGGTTGTAGACCAGGATGTTCGTTATCTCCATTATTATTCGCTTTAGCAATTGAACCACTTGCAGAAAATGTCAGATTTAATCCAGAAATACATGGGTACAATACTAAAGATAAAATGAATAAAATTTCTCTATATGCAGATGATGTACTAATATATATTACAAAGCCGGAAATTAGTATTCCAAATTTATTAAATTTAATAACTCAATTCGGTCATTTCTCAGGATTAATTGGAATAAAAGCGAAATCATGTCAATAACGGATCATAATTTACATATACTACAACAATCACCTTTTAAAATAGTTGAAGAAAAAATTTAATATCTAGGTATTTATGTAACTAAGGGGTATAGTTCTTTATTTAAATCAAATTTTCCACCTTTAATGAATAAACTAAATAAGAATATTCAATACTGGAAAACACTTCCTATTTCAATGTTCGGTAGAATTAATGCTATAAAAATGATTTTTCTACTGCAATTATTGTACCTATTTCAATCAATCCCAATATATATTCAAAATCTTTTTTTAAAAAAGTAGACTCTACTGTTACAAGTTTCATCTGGGACTACAAGAATCATAGAATAAATAAAAAACATTTATGTAAATCAAAGATTAATGGAGGTTTAGCTCTACCAAACTTTGTTTTATTTTTGGGCAGTTTATATTAAAAACATGAATTTCTGGCTGGAAGAAATGGATCAACAACCAGAATGGTTAAGGATGGAAAAGGAGGACTGTCTACCTTTTGAAATTGGTTCGATTATATTTGCACCGACAAAATTGCACAAAAAAACCTATGGGGAAAACCCTATAATATATAGTGGTACACGAATCTGGAAACAACTTAAAAAGGCTTTAAAACTGGATAATATACCACTGTGTCTCCCTATTGTAAACAACCCCTTATTCAAACCTTCCATGCTAGATAAAGGCTTTATACAATGGAAAAACTATGGAATCAAAAGGGTGGAACACCTTTATAAGAAAGGCACTTGTCTCTCATTTCAGGAACTACAACAGATTTATGGATTACACTCAAATAATTTTTTCCAATATCTACAACTCAGAGATTATGTTAGGTCAAATACAAAAGATTATAGAAATAGGGAACCAGAAATCCTAGATGAATGTCTGAATAAGCATCCTAATACAGAAAAAATTAACAACATATTTACAACACTCTTTTAGATAGCGAGATACCATTGACAGAATCATATAGACACACATGGGAAAATGAAATAAATCAATCCATAACGAAAGATATATGGGATAAAAGTTTACAATACATACATCAATGCTCGCTAAACTCCAGACATGCTCAAATACAATTTAAAATTTTACATAGATTACATTACTCTAAAGTTAAATTAAATAGAATCTTTCCACAAATATCATCTACCTGCGATAAATGTCAACATCCAGAGGCTAATTTAAAACATACCTTTGCAAATTGTATAAAAATTAAGAATTTATGGACTGAGATTTTTAGAATAACTTCTGAAGTTATTAATACTAAACTGGATCTGGACCCAAAATTAATAATACTTGGAACATCAGAACAAAGATTAACTCTTACAACAAGTTAAAAAAAAACACCTCAGACACTCTCCGTCGGCTCCGTGCATTCCATTCTCCAGGCCCCCATCCTCTCATCTTTACCATGGACGTCCAGTCACTCTACACCTCCATCCCCCACCAGGACGGTCTCAAAGCCCTCCGGTTCTTCCTCGACCAGAGGAGCAACCCATACCCGTCCACTGACACCCTCCTCCGCCTAGCAGAGTTAGTCCTCACCCTCAATAACTTCTCTTTTGATTCCTCCCATTTCAAACTCTACGACCGAAGTCAAAGAAAAATCCTAGATTACAGTATAATAATTGGGAAGAAACTAATATTAAAATTTTGGAAGGGCCCTATATCCCCCACAACTAAAATGTGGATTACGGAAATGTCGGAGACCCTACATCTGGAAAGAATCAGATTTGCCTTAATGGACAAACAAGAAGTTTTCGTTAGAATATGGTCTTCTGTCATTGATTACTTAAAAGGGTAGAATGGTTCGGCAGGGAACCCTAACTGAAACTTGGACTTAGGAATAGATGAAAAGTTATATTTTATATTCCTTGATCTTATCTCCTACGATGTATTAATAGTAAATTATTCCTTTCTTTATGATTTTCTTTTTCGATGTTGATTTTTATTTTATTTTTCTTACTGTTCTCCTCTCTTTATAAAAAAAAACAATTAGAGTCAAAGAAATACACTTGATAATATTAATAATGTATGTTTGTTGAACATGAAATATTGCTATCATAACATTTGTTTGCTAAATCACTGTCTAAATACTCTAATAAAAATATATATTCAAAAAAAAACAAAAAAAAAACAAACTCTATAAAAAGGCAAGGCAAACAATTGGGCCGCAGCCACCTGAAAACCAAAATTCATTTTGTGAACACAAACTTTAAAAAAAAAAGGCGAGGCAAACATTTGGGCAGCAAGCAGCCACCTGACAACCAAAATCCATTTTGTGAACACAAACTCTTCAAAAAGGCAAGGCAAACAATTAGGCCGCAGCCACCTGACAACCAAAATCCATTTTGTAAACACAGACACTTTAAAAAGGCGAGGCAAACAATTGGGCCGCAGCCACCTGACAACCAAAATCCATTTTGAGAATACAAACTCTTCAAAAAGACTGGGGCAAACAATTGCGCTGCTAGCAGCCACCTGACAACCAAAATTCATTTTCTGAACACAAACGTTTTAAAAAGAAGGTGAGGCAATCAATTGGGCAGCAAGCAGCCACCTGACAACCAAAATTAATTTTGTGAACAAAAATTTTTTTTTTAAAGGTGAGGCAAACAATTGGGCAGCAAGCAGCCACCTGACAATCAAAATTCATTTTGTGAACACAAACTTTTTGAAAAGGCGAGGCAAACAATTGGACAGCAAGCAGCAACCTGCCAACCCAAATCCATTTTATGAACACAAATTCTTTAAAAAGGCAAGGCAAACAATTGGGTCACAGCCACCTGACAACCAAAATCCTTTTTGTGAACACAAACTTTTTTTTATAAAGGCGAGGCAAACAATTGGGCAGCAAGCAGCCACCTGACAACCAAAATCCATTTTGTGAACACAAACTCTTCAAAAAGGCAAGGCAAACAATTAGGCCGCAGCCACCTGACAACCAAAATCCATTTTGTAAACACAGACACTTTAAAAAGGCGAGGCAAACAATTGGGCCGCAGCCACCTGACAACCAAAATCCATTTTGAGAAACCAAACTCTTCAAAAAGACTGGGGCAAACAATTGCGCTGCTAGCAGCCACCTGACAACCAAAATTCATTTTCTGAACACAAACGTTTTAAAAAGAAGGTGAGGCAATCAATTGGGCAGCAAGCAGCCACCTGACAACCAAAATTAATTTTGTGAACCAAAATTTTTTTTTAAAGGTAAGGCAAACAATTGGGCAGCAAGCAGCCACCTGACAATCAAAATTCATTTTGTGAACACAAACTTTTGAAAAGGCGAGGCAAACAATTGGACAGCAGGCAGCAACCTGCCAACCCAAATCCATTTATGAACACAAATTCTGGCAAGGCAAAACAATTCATTCCTTTTTGTGAACACAAACACAAACTTAAAAAAAAAGGCGAGGCAAGCACAGCAATTGGAACACAAACTCTTTAAAAAGGCAGCAAGCCAGCAAGCACCTAACAACCAAAATTCATTTTGTGAACAATTAAAAAAAAAAGGCAGGCAAACAATTGGGCAGCAAGCAGCCACCTGTCAATCACATTCCATTTTGTGAACACAAACTCTTTAAATAGGCGAGGCAAACAATTGAGCCGCAGCCACCTGACAACCAAAATCCATTTTGTGTATACAAACTTTTTAAAAAGGCGAAGCAAACAATTGGGCCGCAGCCACCTGACAACCAAAATCCATTTTGTGTACACAAACTCTTTAAAAAGGCAAGGCAAACAATTGGGCTGCAGCCATCTGACAACCAAAATCCTTTTTGTGAACACAAACTTTTTTTTATAAAGGCGAGGCAAACAATTGGGCAGCAAGCAGCCAGCTAACAACCAAAATTCATTTTGTGAACACAAACTTAAAAAAAAGGCGAGGCAAACAATTGGGCAGCAAACAGCCACCCGACAACCAAAATTCATATTGTGAACAAAAACTCTTTAAAAAAGGGGAGGCAAATAATGGGCCGCAGCCATCTTACAACCAAAATCCATTTTGTGAACACAAACTCTTTAAAAAGGCGAGGCAAACAATCGGGCCGCTGCGCCTGGCAACCAAAATCCATTTTGTGAACACAACTCTTTAAAATGGCGAGGCAAACAATTGGGCCACAGCCACCTACCAACCAAAATCCATTTTGTGAACACAAACTCTTTAAACAGGCGAGACAAACAATTGGGCCGCAGCCACCTGACAATTAAAATTCATTTTGTTAAAACAAATGTAGGTCCCTTGCAGTCAGAAACGGGTGAATTGATTATGGGGGAAAATAACATGGCAGACCAATTGAATAACTACTTTGGTTCTGTCTTCACTAAGGAAGACATAAATAATTTGCCGGAAATAGCAGGGGATCGCGGGTCAAATGAGATGGAGGAAATGAGTGAAATCCAGGTTAGCCGGAAATTGGTGTTAGGTAAATTGAATGGATTAAAGGCCGATAAATCCCCAGGGCCAATAGGCTGCATCCCAGGGTACTTAAGGAAGTAGCCCCAGAAATCGCAGATGCCTTAGTGATAATTTTTCAAAACTCTTTAGATTCTGGAGTAGTTCCCGAGGATTGGAGGGTAGCTTATTTAACCCCACTTTTTTAAAAGGGAGGGAGAGAGAAAACGGGGGTTTACAGACCAGTTAGTCTAACATTGGAAGTGGGGAAACTGCTAGAGTCAATTATTAAAGATGGGATAGCAGCGCATTTGGAAAGTGGTGAAATCATTGGACAAAGTCAGCATGGATTTACGAAGGGTAAATCATGTCTGACAAATCTTATTGATTTTTTTGAGGATGTAACTAGTAGAGTGGATAAGGGAGAAGCAGTGGATGTGTTATATCTGGACTTTCAGAAGGCTTTCGACAAGGTCCTACACAAGAGATTGGTATACAAACTTAAAGCATACTGTAATGGTGGTTCAGTATAGATGTGGATAGAGAACTGGCTGGCAGACAGGAAGCAAAGAGTAGGAGTGAATGGGTCCTTTTCAGGACGGCAGGCAGTGACTAGTGGGGTGCCGCAAGGCTCAGTGCTGGGACCCCAGCTATTTACAATATACATTAATGATTTGGACGAGGGAATTAAATGCAACATCTCGAAGTTTGCGGATGACACGAAGCTGGGGGGCAGTGTTAGCTGTGAGGAGGATGCTAGGAGGCTGCAGGATGACTTGGATAGACTGGGTGAGTGGGCAAATGCATGGCAGATGCAGTATAATGTGGATAAATGTGAGGTTATCCACTTTGGTGGCAAAAACAGGAAGGTAGACTATTATTTGAATGGTGACCGTTAGAAACAGAAACATAGAAACATAGAAAAGGGGAGTAGGCCATTCAGCCTTCGAGCCTGCAAGATGGGTGTCATGCATGTACACCTGTGGCAGAAGAGGACTACCCTCTGAAGTAGGCAGCACCCCTGGCAGTTCTAGAAAAAGCCCCTCTTAATCTCCTATTCCGGAGTATAACCGAGTTGTCCTGCCAGGAATCATCTGGTGAACCCTCTGCATTCATAGGCAAAAGGATTCCAAGAGTACAGTAAGAACTCCTGCTTCTGTACTCAAATCCTTTTGCTATGAAAGCTACATACATTCGCAGGGAGCAGCTGCTAAACATGCAGGTGCAGCACAAATGGTATGCTTCAGCATAGGTTACAAGAGCAGGGAGGTTGCAGGTGTACAGGGTCTTGGTGATGCCACACCTGGAGTATTGCATTCATTTTTGGTCTCCTAATCTGAGGAAAGACATTCTTGCCATAGAGGGAGTACAGAGAAGGTTCACCAGACTGATTAGTGGGATGGCACGACATCCATATGAAGAAAGACTGGATAGACTTGGCTTGTACTCAATGGAATTTAGAAGATTGAGGGGTTTCTATGTTTCTATGTTTCTAAACCTTTTTATTAAAAGGTGAGGCAAACAATTGGGCAGCAAGCAGCCACCTGACAACCAAAAATAATTTTGTGAACACAAACTTTTGGAAAAAATAGTGAGGCAAACAATTCGGCAGCAAGCAGCCACCTCACAACCAAAATTCATTTTGTGACCACAAACTTTTTTTTAAAAAGGTGAGGCAAACAATTGGGCTGCTAGAAGCCACTTGAAAACCAAAATTCATTTTGTGAACACAAACGTTTTTAATAAAAGGCGAGGCAAATAATTGGACAGTGTAAATAAACACTTTACAAACTCTTAAAGTGTGCAACATCTTTTAATGTTAGCACAGGGTATTACATACATCTTCAAGCACTAGCTACATTCTTCTACTGCCGCGCCCAGGAAGGGGAAGGCGTTATGATTGATGTTAACTAGGCGGGGTTAATGGGAGTGAGGTAACTATATTATTGGTTGCATATAAACCATCTACATCCTTCCCCTTAGAAAATCAAAAAACAGATTGTTGTCACGACAACAGAATTAAACAGCAGAATTAAACAAAATCGCCGTAGCGAACAGGTGGCTTGCTGATCCGCCCGAGCGCGTACGGGTGTCTCCCCCTTCCCCCGAAGGAGCAGAAGAAAACAGGAGGACGCGAGGCAGCTGGGGAACCAGAAGGGCATTGGGGTGGGAGAAACAGGAGAGGGAGAACCGCGACCGGCAACAGGGGACCCGCCGCAGAGGGGAACCAGGCGCCCGCGACGGGGACCGAGGCATGCAGGGAACACCAGCCGGGACGGCAGCCGGCTGCTGGTAGGAGAGTGGCGGGGCACAGGGCCCCGGGGGGCTGCGGCTTTGGCTCATTAACGGCAAGCAGGTGTTGTCGGCTTCTTCGGTAGATGGTACCCTCACAGTCGAACCAGATACGAACGAGGTGAGTCGGCCACCCCAACCACGGTGGCCAGACGGTAGTGACCACTGGTCTGCAACCGAACAACCTGTCCAGGCAACAGAGGATTCGAGTGGTGAATGCACGACCGATCGGTGGGAAGGCCGCTGGCTGTCATCTTTCTCTTTGAATTCGCCTCTGCACGGAGGCGGGCTCCAAGCACCCGAGGTTTCAGCTGGCGCTCGGCAATCGGGATGGTAGATCTGGTAGTTCTGGACATCAGACGCTGAGCAGGTGACCCCATGGCCGGATCCCTGGAAACATTCCTGAGGTTCAGGAGATCCAAATACAAATCAGAGTTGGATAGTCGCCGCCCTGTTCCATCAGAAGCTTGGCGCTGCGCGGACGGCCCGTTCTGCAAGGCCGTTGCTCTGTGGGTACTCTGGGCTGCTGGTGAAATGCACGAAGTTCCACTTGTCGGCAAAACTTTTGAATTCTCGGCTTGTAAACTGCCTGCCGTTTGTCCAGTCTGCAGCCTGACAGGGGTCCCAAAAGTGGAGAAGTGTTTCCGCAGCTTTCGGATCACCATCTCCGACGTGAGGGATGTCAGCAAATCCACTTCGAAACCATTTGAGTACGAGTCGACCAGGATCAGGTAGTGGTTTACCACGCACACTCGAATATGTCGGCAGCCAGCGAGGACCAGGCCAAGGCAGGGGCGGGCTGTTGCAGCAGGGGCTGTCGCTGCTGGTGTGGAGCAAGACTGTTGCACGGGAGGGCAGGCAGAAACCCGGTCTCGGATATATTTGGCCATTCCAGGCCAGTAGAATTGAGCGTGGCGAGTGTTGCAATCGACCCCAGGGTGTCCGCTATGGGCTGCACAAAAGTAAAAGTCAAACAGGGAGGACGACGGGGACTACAACTTTATGTCCCTTGACGATAACGCCATCCTGGAGCCCAGTTTCGTCGCGGACCAGGAAGAAAGGCTGTGTTTCAGATGGCGCAGCGGAGCGCTTTGTTGGCCACCCTGCTTAATCACAGAGGCAAGCCGCTGCAAAACCGGAATCGCAGCGGTGTGGCTCGGCCAAAACCTGTAGCTACTTGGTGGTAATAAAAGTTAACGCCCAGTACGAAACTACGAGGAAGTCCTCTGTTACGTAGGGTGGCGAGCGCACAAGGTCCGCTGTCGCGCTACCAGGGTGTCCGCATGTGCATCTCGTGCCCTTCTAGTGTATCCATTATATCAAAGTCGAAACTCAACCCAATCATTCCTTCCTGGTGCTGCAGCATCATACCTCTGCAGCCTGGCAGGGGCAGCGTGAATCGGCTTGTTAAGGATTGTCTCAGTGGGCTGGGGTCGTTTCGACCGTAAATCTGCTGCCGAAACCAGGAAAACTCTGAACTTTGAAGCAGGCGAACACCAACCCGAGCAGCTCTTTCTCGATCTAACTGAGCCTACTGCTGCTTCGGTGTCCGTCAGGTGCGGGAGGCATAGAGAATACACCTCATATCTTGTAGCGATCCCATCGACAACTGAAGGCAGGCCGCACCCAGGCCGAACTTGGAAAGCGTCACAGGTGACGGTGAGGTGATGGGGCGACCCACGTCGAAAGAACCGCAACGTCGGAAGTGCTAATCAAAATTTCGACTTTGAGGCAGTCAAAGCCTATGCTGTGATGTGGGGTGCCAGACGACAGCGATATCCCTTTTGGTCATCTGCCGCAGGAGCACTCAGCTCACTGAGGTTCCTACAAACTTGTCCAATGTAGTCATTCACCACCAGCCCAAGAATCGTTGCAGACCTGGACACGTCAGTGGGGGCTGCACTCTCGGAGAGTGGCAGCTGCTTCAGGGGTCGGTTTTAGTCCGTGTAGGAAGGTTGAACACATGTCACAATCATACGTGACCTCTGAGACACGAAACCGGCACTTCTTGCTTGGGATTCAGCTCAGGTTCCAGGTCGCTGCCCAGCCGCATCGGAGGACGCGCCGATGTTCAGGTCGTGCTCGCCAATTGTCCGCTTCCCATAAACCAGGATATTCCACGATGAATGGCACATGGCAGGTCCGAGAATATCTGGCTCCATCGTCGCTGGACACCTCCTAGCAGAATTGATGCCGAATGGCATTCGCAGGAACTTGAAATCTGCCGAACGGTGTGGCGAAGGTCGTCCAGGTCAGAAGACGCTTTGTCCAACGGGATCTGCCAAAACGAGTTCTTAGCGTCTAGGACCGAAAAGACGGTGGCCTTGCCCGACCTTAGCCGCCACATCCTCAACAGACGCATGGGGTAGTGTGGTCGCCTGATGGCAAGGTTTTAAGTCCTTCGGGTTGATACACACACGTATTTCGTTCTTGTCTTTCTTAATTGTGGGCAACCATGGTGGAGACCCAATCGGTGGGCTCGCTAACTGCTTCTAGCACCCCCTTTCGACCATCTTGTTGAGCATCGCCTCGACCCTGTCTTTCATGGCGTGAGACACCCTGTGAGGTGCGCGGACCACGGGTTGTATATTTGGGTCAATGGAAATATGGTATGTCAGTGGTAACTTCCCCAGGTCATCGTCGAACAGGTCCTGGTATTCTGCAACCGGGTTAAACGACAGTTGCACTTTGTGGACCGTGCGGTCGAAGGACACCAGGCCAAGATCCTGGCACGCACGGTTGCCCAAGAGGTTACACAGTCAGAGTTCAAAACATAGAAAACCAGGTTTCTTGTGGCCTTTTGCAGCACGCAAGTTAAGTGGCCCTCCCCGCAGGCCTTAGAATCTCTCCACCATAGGCGTGCAGGGTAGCATCGTCAGGAACCAGGGGCTCATTATTCCTTATCTTGTTGAAACGATTCATGGACAAAACGTTGACCTCGCACCTGTGTCCTAACTTTGCAAGGGAAGGTTACATCATTGACAGTCACCTGCGATACGGAGGGATCAGTGCGGTGGGCGGGTGTCTGTAGAGGGTAAACACATGCGAGTCCTCGGGAGGATTAATTGGCATCTGCATCATAGGATTCAGCTAAGTTGGGCTGTGAGTCGTAACGGATATCAGATTGTCTCAGCATGTTTAGACTGGGTCCTGGAGGTTTGTGCCTGTCTCCCACGGGAACGGAATAAGCGACAGGAGGCAGAGAAAATATTTTAGCTTTTTACAGAAGTTACAGGCCTTACCAAAGGCGGGACACGTCGACAGTCTATGGTGCATGTAGTTACAGTTTGGCACCTTTTTTGGGGGCACTTCACCAGGACCATGGGTTGGCACGCGGCAGAAAAACATTGTTTCCCATCCGAGGCTGTGGGCTCTAAACCCAGCCAGGTTGACAGATTTATTGCCCGAGTCCCCGGTGGTCATCTGGCAAAACAACGACCTCAGACAATCTGCAGGCATGCATGGCTTTTTCAACGTTAGATCCGGATCCCTCAAAAGCTCACATCGCAGCCTCTGTCACGCATGCCAGTTACTAAAATGTCTCTAGTGGTGCTGGTCTGTCATGTCACCAAAACGGCACCGCTGGGCGAGATGACGCAAATCAGCAATAAAACATTCACAGGTTCATCCAGCAACTGTCTCCTTGTAAAGAACCGTGCCCTCTCTAGAATGCGGTTCGAGGGCAGGTCACAAATCTCCCTGAACTTATGTAGCAGCAAGCGGGGTCGCCGGCAGACTCTGCAGGAGTAATCACCTCGTCGTTGTCGCCCAGTACCGCTGGAGCGTAGGTGAAAGTTCTGGCTCTCTCATGGCATCAGGTCCGACAAGGTTGGTAGGAGGGAACTTTAAGGAAGTTCCAGGATCAGCGCGGTGTGCGACCATTGACAAAGTGTGTGAAATCAAATTCAAACGTGGCCCAGCGCTCAGAGATGCAGCATCAAAGACAAGCGCGCGGGCGTTCTGCAAGAGGACGCGCATGGCCAGAGAGATGAAGCACAAAAAAACACAAATAAAAAGAAAAGAAATAAAACCCGATAGACAAGAGACGCAAGTGTCTTCCAGCTTCGACACCATGTAAATAAACACTTTACAAACTCTTAAAGTGTGCAACATCTTTTAATGATAGCACAGGGTATTACATACATCTTCAAGCACTAGCTACATTCTTCTACTGCCGCGCCCAGGAAGGGGAAGGCGTTATGATTGATGTTAACTAGGCGGGGTTAATGGGAGTGAGGTAACTATATTATTGGTTGCATATAAACCATCTACAGACAGCAAGCAGCCACCTGCCAACCCAATTCCATTTTGGGAACACAAACTTTTTAAAAAGGCGAGGCACCGATTGGGCCGCATCCATCTGACAACCAAAATAAAAAAAACCAAAATCCATTTTGTGAACACAAACTCTTTAAAAAGGCGAGGCAAACAATTGGGATGCAAGCAGCCATCTGACAACCAAAATTCATTTTGTGAAACCAAACCATTTTTTAAAAAGGCGAGGCAAACAATTGGGCAGCAAGCAGCCACCTGACAACCAAAATTCATTTTGTGAACACAAACGTATTTTTTTAAAGTTGAGGCAAACAATTGGGCAGCAAGCAGCCACCTGACAACCAAAATTCATTTTATGAACACAAACTCTTTAAAAAGGCGAGGCACCGATTGGGCCACAGCCACCTGACAACCAAAATCCATTTTGTGAACACAAACCATTTTTTTAAATAGGTGAGGCAAACAATTGGGCAGCAAGCAAACAAATGACAACCAAAATCCATTTTATGAACACAAACTTTAAAAACAAAAAGGCGAAGCAAACAATTGGACAGCAAGCAGGCACCTAACAACAAAAATCCATTTTGTGAACACAAACTCTACAAAAAGGCAAGGCAAACAATTGGGCCCCAGCCACTTGACAAACAAAATCCATTTCGTGAACACAAACTTTTTTTTAAAAGGCGAGGCAAACAATTGGGCAGCTAGCAGTCACCTAACAACCAAAATTCAAAACCTTTTTTTAAAAAGGCGAGGCAACAATTGGGCAGCAAGCAGCCACCTGACAACCAAAATTCATTTTGTGAACACAAGCTTTTTTTAAAAAAAATGCGAGGCAAAGAATTGGACAGCAAGCAGCCACCTGACAACCAAAATTCATTTTGTGAACACAAACTCTTTAAAAAGGCAAAGCAAACAATTGGACAGCAAGCAGGCACCTGACAACCAAAATCCATTTTGTGAAAACAAACTCTTCAAAAAGGCAAGGCAAACAATTGGGCCCCAGCCACCTGACAACCAAAATCCATTTTGTGAACACAAACTTTTTTTTAAATAGGCGTGGCAAACAATTGGGCAGCAAGCAACCAAAAATACAACCAAAATTCATTTTGTGAACACAACCTTTAAAATAAGAAAGGCAAGCAAACAATTGGACAGCAAGCAGGCACCTGACAACCAAAATCCATTTTGTAAACACAAAGACTTCAAAAACGCGAGGCAAACAATTGGGCAGCAAGCAACCACCTGACAACCAAAATTCATTTTGTGAACACAAGCTTTTTTAAAAAAAAGTTGAGGCAAACAATTGGGCAGCAGGCAGCCACATGACAACCAAAATTCATTTTGTGAACACAAACTCCTTTTTAAAAAGGCAAGGCAAACAATTGGGCAGCAAGCAGCCACCTGGCAACCAAAATTCATTTTGTGAACACAAACCTTTTTTTTAAAAAGGCGAGGCAAACAATTGGGCAGCAAGCAGCCACCTGACAACCAAAATCAATTTTGTGAACACAAACTTTTTTTAAAAAGGCAAGGCAAACAATTGGGCAGCAAGCAACGAAATGATAACCAAAATTCATTTTGTGAGCACAAACTCTTTAAAGATATAACCATATAACCATATAACTATTACAGCACGGAAACAGGCCCTCTCGGCAAACAATTGGGTCGCAGCCACCTTACATCCAAAATCCATTTTGTGGAACACAATCTCTTTAAAAAAAGGCGAGGCAAACATTGGGCCGCAGTCACCTCACAACCAAAATCCATTTTGAGAACACAAACTCTTCAAAAAGGCGAGGAAAACAATTGGGCCGCAGCCACCTGATAACTAAAATCCATTTTGTGAATACAAACTTTTTTTTAAAAAAGGCGAGGCATGCAATTGGGCAAGCAAGCAGCCCACCTGACAACTAAAATACATTTTGTGAACACAAATCTTTTTTAAAAAGGTGAGGCAAACAATTGGGCAGCAAGCAGCCACCTGACAACCAAAATTCATTTGTGAACACAAACCTTTGGAAAAAAAGGCGAGGCAAACAATTAGCAAAAGCAAGCACCTGTGATCCAAGATTAATTTTATGAACAAAAACCTTTTGAAAAAAAGCCAAGGCAAACAATTGGGCTGCTAGCAGCCACCTAACAACCCAAATCCATTTTGTGAACACAAACTTCTTTTAAAAAGGCGAGGCAAACAATTGGGCAGCAAGCAGCCACCTGACAACTAAAATATATTTTGTGACACAACATTTTTAAAAGGTGAGGCAAACAATTGGACAGCAAGCAGCAGCCTTGCAACCCAAATTCATTTTGTGAACACAAACTCTTGAAAAAGGCGAGGCAAACAATTGGGCCGCTATCAGCCTCCTGACAACCAAAATTCATTTGGTTGGCGGCCCTTTTGTGAACACAAACTATTTTTAAAAAGGCGAGGCAAACAATTAAGCTGTTAGCAGCCACCCGACAAACAAAGTTCATTTTGTGAACACAAACCTTTTTTTTTTAAAAGGCAAGGCAAACATTTGGACAGCAAGCAGCAACCTAACAACCAAAATTCATTTTGTGAACACAAACTCTTTAAAAAGGGGAGGCACCGATTGGGCCACAGCCACCTGACAACCAAAATCGATTTTGTGCACACAAACCATTTTTTTAAATAGGTGAGGCAAACAATTGGGCAGCAAGCAAACAAATGACAACCAAAATCCATTTTATGAACACAAACTTTAAAAACAAAAAGGCGAAGCAAACAATCGGACAGCAAGCAGGCACCTAACAACAAAAATCCATTTTGTGAACACTAACTCTACAAAAAGGCAAGGCAAACAATTGGGCCCCAGCCATTTGACAAACAAAATCCATTTCGTGAACACAAACTTTTTTTAAAAAGGCGAGGCAAACAATTGGGCATCTAGCAGTCACCTAACAACCAAAATTAATTTTGTTAACAAAACCTTTTTTTAAAAAGGCGAGGCAACAATTGGGCAGCAAGCAGCCACCTGACAACCAAAATTCATTTTGTGAACACAAGCTTTTTTTAAAAAAAATGCGAGGCAAAGAATTGGACAGCAAGCAGCCACCTGACAACCAAAATTCATTTTGTGAACACAAACTCTTTAAAAAGGCAAAGCAAACAATTGGACAGCAAGCAGGCACCTGACAACCAAAATCCATTTTGTGAAAACAAACTCTTCAAAAAGGCAAGGCAAACAATTGGGCCCCAGCCACCTGACAACCAAAATCCATTTTGTGAACACAAACTTTTTTTTAAATAGGCGTGGCAAACAATTGGGCAGCAAGCAACCAAAAATACAACCAAAATTCATTTTGTGAACACAACCTTTAAAATAAGAAAGGCAAGCAAACAATTGGACAGCCAGCAGCACCTGTCCAACCAAAATCCATTATGTAACACAAAGACTTCTCAAAACGCGAGGCAAACAATTGGGCAGCAAGCAACCACCTGACAACCAAAATTCATTTTGTGAACACAAGCTTTTTTTAAAAAAAAGTTGAGGCAAACAATTGGGCAGCAGGGCACCACCTTACAACAAAATTTCATTTTTGAACACAAACTTCCTTTTTAAAAGGCAAGGCAAACATTGGGCAGCAAGCAGCCACCTGGCAACCAAAATTCATTTTGTGAACACAAACCTTTTTTTTAAAAAGGCGAGGCAAACAATTGGGCAGCAAGCAGCCACCTGATAACCAAAATCAATTTTGTGAACACAAATCTTTTTTAAAAAGGCAAGGCAAACAGTTGGGCAGCAAGCACGAATGAATCACCAAAATTCATTTTGTGAGCACAAACTCTTTAAAGATATAACCATATAACATATAACTATTACAGCACGGAAACAGGCCCCTCTCGGCAAAACAATTTGGTCCGCACCACCTTAATTTACAGATATTAACAACAATTTCCTTTTAAGATAACAAATGAAAATATTAAAATATCTTGATATTTTGTTACAAAAAAAGATTTGACTCTTTATTAAATCTAATTTCCGTTATTATTGAATAAATAAATAAAAATATCTTATACTGGAAAAGCTTACCTATCTCAATGTGTAGGTAAAATAAATGCAATAAAAATGATTTTCCTCCCACAATTATTATATTTATTTCAATCAATCCCGATATATCTCTCTAAAAATTTTTTAAAAAAGTAGATTAATAAGTCACTAACTTTATTTGGGATTATAAAAATCATAGAAATAAATAAAAAACATTTATGTAAAGCTAAAATAAACGGGGGATTAGCTTTACCAAATTTTTATGTTTTTATTATTGGGCAGTTTAATATTAGAAATATGAATTTTTGGTAGGAGAAATAGATAAATAACCAAATTGGTTAAAAATGGAAAGAGAAGACTGTTTTCCATTTGAAATTAGCTCTATAATATTTGCTAATACTAATGTACCTAAGAAAATTTATAGTGAAAATTTGATAATAGAAAGTGGAATACGTATTTGGAAACACTGATAAAGAAAACACTAAAACTAAAATTTAATACCGCGTAGGTCTTACAATTGCCAACAACTTTTACGTTTAAACCGTCAATGATGGATAAAGCTTTTATACAATGGAAAAATAAAGGAATTTAAAATATAGGGGATCTTATAAGGATAATTCTTTTCTTTCATTTCAAGAATTGCAACAAACCTACGGCTTCATAATAATGAATATATTTCAGATATTTACAAATCAGAAACTATAATCTCTGCAAATACACAAGAACTTAGAAATTGAAAGAGTGGAAAATTTTAGATGAATGCTTGAATAAACATCCAAATACAGAAAAAATGATATCATACATTTACAATATTTTGTTGGAAAGTGATTATTCCATCATCGGAAATACATAGACAGCGCTGGGAAAATGAATTAAGTCAAATAATAAGTCCAGAAATATGGAAGAAAGCCTACAACATATACATTACTGCTCTTTAAATGCTAAACATGCTCTTATACAGTTTAAAATTTTACATAGATTACATTATTCTAAATCTAAACTACATAATAATATTTCCAAAAACTATCACCTATATGTGATAAATGTCAAATCTTAGAAGCAACTTTGTCACAACTCATTTACTAATTGTACGAAGATTTTTAGAATATTGGAATGAAATATATTAAAATAATCTCGGAAAGTTATTAATATTTACTATGATTTATGACCCAAAAGTTTAATCATACTTGGAATACCGGAAACGGAACAAATAATTACAAGGAATCATAGAACTTTTATTTTTTTTTTTAATCTCTAATTTTTTAGGTATACGGCCAAATTTAGTAATAATATTGAGAATACAGAAAGTGTAAAAAAACTTATAAAATTTCTATTTTTTTCTTCCTAAATATTAAGGATAATTATACGTAATAAAGAATACGTAATTTTATATAATTAAAGGTATATAAAAACTAAAAGTACTAATAATATTAAATAAAATTCTCATAAATCTAATATATTTATATTCGTACTAATATCAAAAAATTAAAGTAATGTGATTTCTACCTATTTTTTAAAATTTTTTTCTATAGATATAGGAAAATAGAAAGATTTAAAAAAAAAAGAAAGGTAGTAAAGAGTCAAAAATAAAGGGTTTGATGGAGAAATAAAGGTTAGTATTCGTCAATGATCCGTGTTTTATAGATATATTCATGAATTAATATATGTTTCTTCATCCAATCGGGTATCCAGGTTTCAGTCAGGTCCCCGCGCCGAACTATTATGACCCTGTAAATATTTCAATATATGGAGACCAAATCCGTCTGAAGAGATTCTAAGCCTATCCATAAGGACAAACCTCAATCTCTCCAAATGGAGTGTCTCCGACATGTTCGTATATTCCATCCAATTTTAATTGTTGGGGAGTGTAGGGCCTTTCCAAAAATTTTAATATTAATTTCTTCCCAATTACTAAACCATAGTCAATAAAAGTTCTATGACTCATTGTTATTGATAAATCGGTTTCCAATAATTCCAAGTATAATTAACTTGGGTCAGGGGTTTATATTTTATTAATAACGGCCCCGATATTATTTTAAATATTTCCTTCCAAAATTCTACAATTTTTATACAGTTTGGTAAATAAGTGTGTCCCCAAAATTTTGCTTCTGAAATTTGACATTTATCACAATAGGAGATATCTTTGAGAAAATATGATATAATTTATATTTAGAATAATGTAATCTATGTAATATTTTAAACTGTATAAGAGAATGTTTAGAGGCGTTTAATGAGACAATAATGTATATGTTGTAAACTTTCTGTTTCTTCCCATATTTCTTGGTCTTATTATTGACCCAATTCCTTTTCCCAAGACTCTCTGTATGTTTCTGTTGATGGGGGTATCGTTTTCCACTCTCTCTAGTAAAATTATTATATATATATGATATCATTTTTTCCATTTTTGGATGTTGTTCAAACATTCCTCAATATTTCTATTTTTCTAATTTTTAAATTCATATATATTTGCGAAGCATAGTTTCTAATTGTAAATATCTAAAATATTCTTTATTATGTAGCCCGTAAGTTTGTTTTGCTGCAACTCTTGAAAATGAAAGAAAAATGTTTTTCCTTATAAAGATCACCCATCTTAGAAATTCCTTTATTTTACCATTGTAAAAAAGCTTTATTCCAATAAAGAAGGTTTAAAAAAACATAAAATTATTAACAATCTTAAGACATAATGGGATAGATTTTAGTTTTAATGCTTTCTTTATTGTGTTTCCATATGCGAATTCCATTTTCTATTATCGGATTTTCCTTAAAAACTTTCTTAGCAACATTAGTATTAGCAAATATTATAGAGCTAATTTTCAAATGGGAGAACAATTCTTCTTTTTCCATATTTTAACCAATTAGGTTTATTATCAATTTCTCCTAACCAAAATTCATATTTTTTAATATTGACTGCCCAGTAATAGAACATAAAGTTTGGTAATGCTAATCCTCCTTTTATTTTAGATTTGCATAAATGTGGATTTTTATTTATTCTATGAGTCTTATAATCCCAAATAAAAATTCGTAATTAAAGAATTTTTTAAAAAAAAAACTTTTGGAAGATATATCGGGATTAATTGAAAAAATAAATATAATAATTGTGGGAGAAATATCATTTTTATTGCATTAATTTTCCCTATCATCGAGATAGGTAAACTTTTCCAATATGAAATATTCTTGTTCAATTTATTCAGTTAATGGGGGAAAATTAAATTTAAATAAAGAATTAAATCTTTTTGTAACAAAATCCCAAGATATTTAATATTTTCATTTGTTATCTTAAAAGGAAATTGTTGTAATATATGTAAATTATTCAGTGTATTGCATAAGCTCACTTTTATTCCAATTAATACTGTATCCTGAAAGTGTTCCAAATTCCGTTATTAATTTTAACAGGTTTCGAATACTTATTTTCTTGGTTGAGTGATATAAAGTAATACATCGTCTGCATATAAGGAAGATTTTTATATTCTTAGTATCTGTGGTATCATAATCCATATATTTCCGGATGTAGTCGATATCTCTGAGCAAGTGGTTCTATAGCTAATGCAAACAATAAAGGTGATAAAGGACAACCTTGCCTACAACCTCGTGATAAATTAAATTTTGGAATGATAACATTCGGTTTGTTGTTAATCTGCTGTTGGGTTTGCGTATAATAATTTAATCCAAGTAATAAATTCCTCTCCTAGTTTAAAGCTTCCATTACTGAAAATAAATAAGGCCATTCCACTTGGTCAAAAGCTTTTTTCTGCATCAAGCGAGATAACTACTAAATCTTTTTTATCACTTCTTTTAGAATATATAATATTAAACAATCGTCTTAGATTCAATGAAGAGTATCTTTTTGGTATAAATCTCTGTTTGATCCGGATGTATTATTTTCATTAACGACTGAACTCAATCTTTTTGCTAATATTGTTGTTAATATCTTTTGATCTGTATTTAATAGCGCTATTGCTCTATATGATCCTGGTTCATCTAAATCTTTATTCATTTTAGGTATGAGTGTTATAATAGATTCGTTCAATGTATCTGGAAGCTTCTGTTCTGTATATATAATCTGTTCATATAATGATTTTAGATATGGGACTATATATTCATGAAATATTTTATAAAATTCCGAACCTATACCATCTGGTCCCGGTGTTTTACCATTTTTTAATGACCTAATAGATTCTTCTATTTCATTTATTGAAATATCAGCATTTAAAATAATTTTCTATTTTGTGAATCCAATCCTTTCAAGTTACATTCTTTTATAAATGCATCTATTCTATTTTACTTACTGTTATTTTAGCAGTGTATAAATTTTTATAGTATTGCATAAATCTTTTCATTAATATATCTTTAGGTTTGTATTGATAAATCACCACTTTCGTGATTTAATCCTATGTATAATATTTTTTCCGCTTCAGTTTTCCTTAATTGTCGAGCCAACAATTTTTGGGGCTTATCCCCAAATTTCAAATTGTAATTGTTTAGTTGTGTTGATAATATTTTTATCACTTGATCTGTGTATATTTATTTTTAATTTAATATTTCAGTATAACAATTTTATTATGTAATATCAATATTTGGTTTTGGTAGCATTCGGGCTGTATATCTAATTGCTTAATCTCCTTTTCTAGATCCTGGTTGTTCTTTCCCTAATCTTTTTATTGTGAAATATTTGTGAAGAAATCATTATTCCCCGAAAATATGCCTTCTTAAATGTTTCCCACAGTAAAGAACGTGATATCTCTGGTTGATCATTTATTTCAAGAAAAAATTTTAATTTGATTTATAATATATTCCAGAGTAGTTTTGTCTTTAAAAATTTGTGGGGTTAAGTTTTCCACTGTCTTAAATTTTCTGTTTTATTATTAATTTAATTTAAACGTTAATGGTGCATGATCTGAAATTACTATATTATCATAATTAGCTTCATAAGTAAGCGAAATAAGTTTTGCATCCACCAAAAAATAATCTATTCTTGAATAAGTTTTATGCACTGGGGAGTAGAAAGAAATATTCTCGTCTCTCCTGTAGGATTTTTGTTCTCCAAACATCTTTAATATTGGTCGCTTGCATATATGCATTTAGCAAATCACTGGGAATGTGATTTGTTTTTTTTTTCTTTTCCTCAGTTTTGAAGATCTGTCTAAGTAAGGGTCTAATGTACAGGTTGAAATCTCCACCAATTACGCAAGTTATATTGCGTTAATTCCGGAATATTAATTGAGTACTTTTTTTTAAAAAAAAAACAATGGACTAGTCAAAATTTGGTCCATAATATATTAACATGAATCACTTTTTTTCTGACATTTAATTCTCCTATTCACAATACTATGTCTACTACCATCTTTATCCATCTATAGTTGATATATGTTTTGAATAAAGTACCTTTACGAAATAATATTGCTACAACACCTCTTGAATTTATGTGTAAACAGGAGTGATATAATGTATCTACCCATTTAGCTTTCAATCTGTTTTCCCGCCTCTTTTTTTAGATGATCTCTTGAATATAAATTACAATTATCCCAGCTAATAACATTCCCCACTATTTACATATATATTAATGATCTGGATGAGGGAATTGAAGGCAATACTCCAAGTTTGCGATGACAACCACTAAGCTGGGGGGCAGTGTTTCGCTGTGAGGAGGATGCTAGGAACTGCTAAGTGACTTGGATAGGCTGGTGAGGTGGGCAAAGTTTGGCAGATGCAGTATAATGTGATAAATGTGAGTTTAATCCCCTTTGGTGGCTAAAAACAGGAAAAGCAGAAATAATTATTTAAATGTGGCCTATTAGGAAAAGGGGAGAAGCAGCGAGAACCGGGTGTCATGGTACACCAGTCATTGAAATTAGCATGCTGTAGGTGCAGCAGGAGTGAAAAAAGCGAATGGTATGTTAGCCATTTCATAGCAAAAGGATTTGAGTACAGGAGCAGAGGTTCTACATTCAAGTTGTACAGGGGTCTTTGGTGAGACCACACCTGGATTAATTGCGTTGCAGTTTTGGTCTCCAAATCTGAGAAGGACATTTCTTCCATCAGAGGAGTGCCAGAGAAGGTTCACCAGACTGATTCCCTGGGATCAGGAAACTGTCCTATGAGAAAGGACTGGATAGACTTGTTTATACTCTCTGGAATTTTTAGGAGATTAAGAGGGGATCTTATAGAAACTTTACAAAATTCTTAGGGTTGGACAGGCCTAGATGCATAAAGATTGTTTCACGATGTTGGGGAAGTCCAGGACAAGGGGTCAGCAAGCTTAAGGATAAGGGGGGAAATCCTTTAAGGAAGACCGAGATGAAGAAAGACTTTCTTCTTCACAACAGATATGTGGTGAGTCTCTGGAACTCTCTGCGCACAGAGGTAGTTTGATGCCAGTTCATTGGCTATATTTAAAGAGTGAGTTGATGTGGCCCTTGTGTGGCTAAGGGATCAGAGAGGGTATGGAAGAAGGCAAGGTACGGGATAACTGAGTTGGATGATCAGCCATGATCATATTGAATGGCTGTGCAGGCTCGAAGGCTGAATGGGCCTAACTCCTGCAACCTAATTTTCTATGTGTTCTATGTTTCATCCCGCTTTAACTTGCTTTTAAAATATACAATACTTTTCCTCTCTTTATATCGTGGTTTCATTGATAACCTTTAACATTCCAAACGCAAAAATGTAATCCCGTCATTCCCTCGTAATTTCATTTTAAGAAGTCTTGCATTTTTAAATTTATGAGGATCACAGGATCCAAGGTTAAGCGCGACAAGCCTACACTTACACACCGGACCCCGAGTGGATGAGATTTGAGTCTCTTTTTTTCATACATGAATACATCTCCCTTGGTGCATTATATTACTCCAATCAAACCATAGATTATAATAGATATAAAAGATAGATTAAAAAAGGAAAATTAGAATTATTAATGTGAAAAAAGTAAAAAGAAACTACATCTAGAGTCGATGCAGTTGTGGCAGCCATAAAAAAGAGGCTATACATTCTAAACGACTCATTGATGTTAATAACACACCAGCTCTAACGTGTCATTGATGTTAATAACTCGACCATCTTCTTTGGAAATTAGGGGAATTAGTATTCCATAACCAATATTTTGACTGGGGGTATAATATAGTATAATAGGAATGATATTATACCGTAAAAAAAAAAACAAAAAAAAAAATTTTTGCAAAGTGCAATAAAGAATACAAAGGATATATAAAAAGAAGATTAATATACGTTGTTCAATTCAAAAAGAACAAAAAAGGAAAAAAAGAAAAAAAAAATAATTATTATTAGTAATTAAATTAGTAATGTATTAGTTGTTAAACATTAATTATTAGTAATAGTGATCAATAATAGTGATTAATTAATAATAGTAAACATTCCTAATTAACAAAAGTAAGAAAAGGGTAAAAAAAAACCTATTAATAAAACCGTATTGTAGTCCTAATGTGCATGTTATATATTAATATTAGTTATATATATTGAAAGCTAAATTATCAATGTCCAGATATCCAGGTAGCGTTTTCGAATCTCGTTTAATTTCCACTTCCATTTCATCAATCGACATTATCTGTTCCCAACCATCCGTTCCAATATCATCTTGAAGATCTCAGTAAATATTAAAAGTCCATCATGTTTGAATATCTGAATTGATAAAAGAGTCAGTTTATTACTTGCTTGTAGATCTCCTTCAGGTCTTTAAACTGCCTTAGCAAAATCCAAAGCTTGCGATGGGTCTTGAAGAGGTATTCCACATTCATATAGGTAACGTCTTAGGGCCGGCGGATAATTCAAACCGTAACTCATATTTTCTACTCCACGCATAAGACCTTTAGCTTCAATGAATGCATTTGCGTTTCTTGGCGGGCGACCTCTGGTGGGGTAAAGTCTCGATAGATACTGATCCTTTTGACCTTCAACATATCAGTTTTTATTTTCGAAGCTTTTCCGCATAATCTCATCCATAACAAAATTTCAAATTTGAACATTTTAATGAAATTCATTTGCCTGGGAGGAGCGCCGGTCTGGACTGACGCTACTGTATACTCTGTGAGCACGGAGCTAATAAAGGCAATCTCTTCCAGAGATAAGACATCTTTGAGTAATTTAGCAGTGAACTCTCGAGGGCCATCGATATTCTCTAGACCCTCATGAATCCCTACAATTCTTCAGATTTTGCCCTTCTCTGATGTCCTCTAGCTCAGTACATTTCTCCGGCTGTTTTACAGCATACTCAATCAGACGTGTCACAGTTGATCTTGAATATCAAATTCGCTGTAGTCAAAGCATTCGCTTCAGCTGTCTGTTCAAGTCTTTTATTGCAGCCATCTGTTGTTTTCTTCTGCCTTTCTTCAATAGGATTAATCTGTTGTCATGTCTTTATTAATGTCTTTTTATAAACCTTTCCAGTTTTTATTATCCAGCTTTTCCTCCATGTCATTAACGTTTCAATAACTCTTCTTTTAAATCATTCCGACATTTCTTAACCTTTTTTTCAATAAATGTGTTTGTTTCACCTTGTTATTTAACTCCTTCAGTTGAATTTTCATCTGATTCATCTGTATATCACTCGAGCTATTTGACTTATACTTCTTAATTCTTTCCTTTAACTTAACTATCTGCAGAGAAATAAAGGATTTTCAATTCTCCTCACCTTCCAACTTTTGTCGGCGCCTAGTTTTCTTGGACACATCTTCCTGAGATCGAGCCTAGTCCACAACTCCTGGGATCGAGTCCAGTCGACTCCCAGGCTTTTCGCTTGGGGTGGGCCCTCTCTCCGGTTTCGGCTTTCGAGTTTTACTCTTATCTCGTAGGCTCCGTGGAACCGACATAGGTCTCGTCGCAGCGCCTGATGAACGTCACATCGGTGAGGAAACAACAAACTCTCGTTACAGACAGAAGCCGGAATACTTCTAAAACCCCCCGTTTTTAAACGATGTTTTTGCAGAGAGCTGGCTGCGCTATAACTCTAGGCTGCCATACGCCCACCGGGAAGTCTCAGGAATCAAAGAACTTTTTTCGACTATTTCTTAATAATTGGGAAAAAATTAATATTAAAATTGTGGAAAGGCCCTGTATTCCCTCCCCCAAACAATTAAAATGTGGAATACAGAAATGGACGGAGACTCTCTTCACTTGGAGAGATTGTGACATTGTCCTTATGGACAGGTTATTCTCTCAAGGAGTATATGGTCTCCCTATAATTAAATACTACAGGGTCCACAATGGTTCGGCGGCGCAGGGGCGGCTTGACTGAGGCCTGAAATACTGAAATGGATGAAGAAATACACATAATAACAAATCATGAATGTCTCTCCAAGATTGGATTATTTAGTAATACTAACTTCAATCTCCATCAAACTTTTCACATTCTTTTCATTTATCTATTCTTTTTCTCTATCTTACCTATCTTTAATTTAAGGAAAAAATTTAGAACAAATTATATAAATTTTAAATACGTAACACACTTATGTTCTGTCTATGAAAATGATTATAAGATGTCTAAAACTTGTAATATATAAAACTATGTATGTTTCAATTATACAAATAATTATGCATTATAAAGTTAGACATAATACAAACATTATTAATATTTTGATAACATTATGAATATCAAAAAACTTTTTTTAAGATTGGTACTACGGTAGTTAATTAAGCGGGATTTCTATTTGGTAATTAGAAGAATTCTATGATTGAGAAATCTAAGTGTATTACTTTATTTAGGAATATACTACATATACCTTCCCAATTATATAAAATAAACAACCATGAAAGTAATAATGGATAGATATTACAATTAACATAAATAGTATTAATCGATAATCAATATGTTTATAATTTTATTATATTACATAGACTCTCAATTGTCGTATAAGAGTGTACTTGGTATAGTTATTGTTCTACAATAAAAAATTTAGAAAAAAAAAAAAAAAAAAAAAAAACTCGAGGCAAAACAATTGGGCAGGCCAGCAACCAACCGTGACAACCACAATCATTTGTGAACACAACTTTTTTAAAAAAAAGTTGAGGCAAACAAATATTTTTTTTTGGGCAGGCAGCAGCCCCACCTGACAAACCAAAATTCATTTGTGAAACACAAACTCTCCTTTTTAAAAAGGCAAGGGCAAACAATTGGGCAGCAAGAGCAGCCCAGCCACCTGGCAACCAAATTCATTTGTGAACACAAACTTTTTTTAAAAAGCAAGCAAAACAATTGGGCAGAGCAAGCAACGCATGATAACGGCAGAGAAAGTCATTTTGTGAGCACGCGAACTGCTTAAAGATATAACCATATAATCCAAATAACTTTTACATCACGGAACAGGCCCTCTCGGCAAACAATGTTGGTCGCAGCCTAGCAGCCGACCTTACAATCGCAAAATCCATTTTGTGAACACAAACCATCTTTAAAAAGGGCGAGGCAGAACATTGGTGGGCAGCAGGTCACCTCACAACCAAAATCCATTTTGAGAACACAAAAAACTCTTCAAAAAGGCGAGGAAAACAATTGGGCCGCAGCCACCTGAATAACTAAAATCCATTTTTGTTAAGTAGCAAACTTATTTTTAAAAAAAGGCGATTCAAGCAATTGGGCATGCAAGCAGCCACGCTGAACAACTAAACTAACAGTTTTGGTGAACACTATGTCTTTTTTTAAAAATGTGAGGCAATACAATTGGGCAGCAAGCAGCCACCTGACAACCAAAATTCATTTTGTTGAACACAAACTTTTGGAAAAAAAAAGTGCGAGGCAAAACAATTAGGGAGCAAGCAGCCACCTGTGGATCCAAGATAATTTAGATTTGAACAAAAACCTTTGAAAAAAGACAAGTCAAACAATTTGGGCTGCCTAGCAGCCACCTAACAACCAAAATCCATTTGTGAACACAAACTTCTTTAAAAAGGCGAGGCAAACAAATTGGGCAGCAAGCAGGCCACCTGACAACCTAAAATAAATTTTGTGAACACTAACTTTTTTAAAAGGTGAGGCAAACAATTGGACAGCAAGCAGCAGCCTTGCAGCGGCCCAAATCCATTTTGTGAACACAAACTCTTGAAAAAGGGCTAGGCAAACATTTGGGGCCCTATCTATCCTCCTGACAATACCAAAATTCATTTGGTTGGCGGCCCTTTTGTGAACACAAACTATTTTTAAAAAGGCGAGGCCAAACAATTAAGCTGTTAGCAACCACCCACAAACAAAGTTCATTTGTACACAAAACTTTTTTTTAAAAGGCAAGGGCAAACATTTGGACAGCAAGCAGCAACCTAAACAAGAAAACCAAAATGCATTTTGTAACACAAACTCTTTACAAAAGGGGAGGCACGCGGATTGTGGCCACAGCCACCTGAACAGACCAAAATCCATTTTGTGAAACACAAAAAAACCATTTTTTTTAATAGGTGAGGCAAAACAAGTTGGGCAGCAAGCAAACAAATGACAACCAAAATCCCATTTTATGAACACAAAAATTAAAAAACAAATAAAAAAAAAAGGGCGAAGCAAACAATCGGAACAGTGCAAGGCAGGGCAACCTAACAACAAAATCCATTTTGTGAACACAAGACTCTAACAAAAAGGCAAGGCAAACAATGGGCCCCAGCCATTTGACCAAACAAAATTCCATTTCGTGAACACAAACTTTTCTTAAAAAGGCGAGGCAAACAATTGGCATCTAGCAGTCACTAAACAACCAAAATTAATTTTGTTAACAAAAACTTTTGTAAAAAAAGGCCGGCGGCAACAATTGGGGCAGCAAGCATGCCACCCCTACAACCAAAGAATTCATTTTGGTGAACACAAGCTTTTTTTAAAAAAAATGCGAGGGCAAAGAATTGGACCAGCAAGCAGCTATCTGACAACACAAATTCATTTGTGACACAAAACTCTTTAAAAAGGCAAAGCGCAACAATTGGACAGCAATAGCAGAGGCACCTGACAGACCAAAATCCAATTTGGTGAAAACAAAAAACTCTCAAAAAAGGCAAGGCAAACAATTGGCCGGGCCCCAGCCACCTGACAACCAAAATCCATTTTGTGAACACAAACTTTTTTTTAAATAGGCGTGGCAAACAATTGGGCAGCAAGCAAGCGCAAAAAACAACCAAAATTCATTTGTGAACACAAACCTTTAAAATCAAGAAAAGGCAAGCAAACAATTGGACAGCAAGCTGGCACCTGACAACCAAAATCCATTAGTAAACACAAAGTCTTCAAAAAAACAGCGAGGCAGGAACAATGGGCAGCAAGCAACCCACACTGACAACCAAAATTCATTTTGTGACACAAACTCCTTTTTAAAAAGGCAAGGCAAACAATTGGGCATGCAAGCCATGGCCACCCTGGCAACCAAGAATTCATTTTGTGAACACAAACTTTTTTTAAAAAGGCAAGGCAAAACAATTGGGCAGCAAGCAACGAACACAAGCATTTTTTAAAAAAAAGTTGAGGCAAACAATTGGGCAGCAGGCAGCCCCCTGACAAAACCTAAATTTCATTTTGTGAACAACAAACTAACCCTTTTTAAAAAGGCAGGCAGAAACCGCATCGGCAGCAAGCAGGCCACCTGGCAACCAAAATTCATTTTTGTGAAACACAAACTTTTTTTAAAAGGGAGGCAAGGGCAAACAAGAGGGGATTGGGGGGGCAGCAAGCAACAAATGATAACCAAAATGTCATTTTTGTGAGCACAAACTCTTTAAGATATAATCCATATAACCATATAACTATTACAGCACGGAAACAGCCCTCTCGGCAAACAATATGGTGGTCGCAGCCACCTTACATCCAAAATCCATTTTGTGAACACTATGTGAACTCTTTAAAAAAGGCAAGGCAAACAATTTGGGCCGCATTCACCTCACAACCAAAATCCTTTTGAGAACACAAACTCTTCAAAAAAGGCGAGTGAAAACATTGTGGGCCGCGAGCCACCTGATAACTAAAATCCATTTTGTGAATACAAACTTTTTTTTAGCGCAAAAGGGCAGGGTGGCAAGCAATTGGTCAGGCAAGTCAGCAAACCAGACAACTAAAATACATTTTGTGAACACTAATCTTTTATTAGCAAAAAGGTGAGGCAAAACAATTGGGCAGCAAGCAGCCAACTGACAACCAAATTCATTTTTGTGAAACACAAACTTTTGAAAAAAAAAGGCGAGGCAAACAATAGGCAGCAACACCACCTGTGATCCAAGATTAATTTTTTTGAACAAAAACCTTTTGAAAAAAAGCCAAGGCAAACAATTGGGCTGCTAGCAGCCACCTAACAACCCAAATCCATTTTGTGAACACAAACTTCTTTTAAAAAGGCGAGGCAAACAATTGGGCAGCAAGCAGCCACCTGACAACTAAAATATATTTTGTGAACACAAACTTTTTTAAAAGGTTGAGGCAAAACAATTGGACAGCAGCAGCAGCCTTGCAACCCAAATCCCCTTGTGTGAACACAAAATCTCTTGAAAAAGGCGAGGCAAACAATGGGGGGCCTCTATCAGCCTCCTGACAACCAAAATTCATTTGTTGGCCCCCGGGGGGGGGGGCCCCCCCCCCTTTGTGAACAACAAACTATATTTAAAAAGGGCCAGGCAAACAATTAAGCTATTAGCAGCCACCCGACAAACAAAGTTCATTTTGTTAACAACAACCTTTAAAATAAGAAAGGCAAGGCAAAACAATGGATCAGCAAGCAGGCACCTGACAATCCAAAATCCAATTTGTAAACACAAAGACTTCAAAAAACGCGATGCAAACAATAGGGCAGAGCAGCAACCACCTGACTACCAAATTTCATGTTGTGAAACACAAACTCCTTTTTTAAAAAAGGCAAGGCAAACAATGGGCAGCAAGCAGCCACCTGGCACGCAAAAATTCATTTTGTGAACACAAACTTTTTTTTAAAAAGGCAAGGCAAACAATTGGGCAGCAAGCAACGAACAACAAGCTTTTTTTAAAAAAAAGTTGAGGCAAACAATAGGGCAGCAGGCATCCACCCTGACGAACCAAAATTCAATTTTTGTGAACACAAACTACTCCTTTTTAAAAAGGCAAGGCAAACAAATGGGCAGCAAGCAACGAAGACAAGCTTTTTTTAAAAAAAAGTTGGGCAAACAATTGGGCAGCAGGCTAGCCACCTGACAACCACAATTCATTTTGTGAACACAAACTCCTTTTTAAAAAAGGCAAGGCAAACAATTGGGCAGGCACAAGCAGCCACCAGGCAACCAAAATTCATTTTTGTGAACACAAATTTTTTTAAAAAGGCAAAGGCAAACAATTTGGGCAGCAAGCAACGAAATGATACAAAATTCATTTGTGAGCACACAAACCTATAAAGATATAACCAAAATATACCATATAACTATTACAACAGCACGGAAACAGGGCCCTCTCGGCAAACAATTGGTCGCAGCCCCATTACAGGATCCAAAATCCATTTTGTGAACACAAAACACTTTAAAAAGGCGAGGCAAACAAGTGTGGTCCGCAGTCCACCGTCACACCAAATCCATTTTGGAGAACTTCAAACTCTTCAAAAAGGCGAGGGAAAACAAGTTGGCCGCAGCCACCTGATTAACTAAAATCCACCATTTTGTGAATACAAACTTTTTTTTTAAAAAGGCGAGGCAAGCAATTGGGCAGCAAGCAGGCCACCGACTACTAAAATAAGACATTTTTGTGAACACTAATCTTTTTTAAAAAGGTGAGGCAAACAAATTGGGCCCAGCAAGCGAGCAGCCCACCTGTGACAACCAAAATTCATTTTGTGAAACACAAACATTTGGAAAAAAAAAAAAAGGCGAGCAAACTATTAGGCAGCAAGCAGCCCACCTGTGTCCAAATTAATTTTTTGAACAAAAACCTTTTGAAAAAAAGCCAATGCAAACAATTGGCTGATAGCAGCCCCCCTAACAACCCAAATCCATTTTGTGAACACAACTTCTTTTTAAAAGAAGGCGAGCAAACAATTGGGCAGCAGCACACCTGACCAAACTAAAATATATTTTTTGTGAACACAAACTTTTTTAAAAGGTGAGGCAAACAATTGGACAGCAGCAGCAGCCTTGCAACCCAAATCCAATTTGTGAACACAAACTCTTGAAAAAAGGCGAGGCAAACAATTGGGCCCGGAAAAAA